>MJUT01020620.1:119242-147748 GCA_002080005.1 Gigantidas platifrons | reverse complement strand
GTACTGATTGTTGTCTAACACCAAGTGAGTAGTACAGATTGTTGTCTAACACCAAGTGAGCAGTACTGATTGTTGTTTAACACCAAGTGAGTAGTACAAAAAATGTAGATTGTTGTCTAACACCAAGTGAGCAGTACTGATTGTTGTCTAACACCAAGTGAGCAGTATGCCAAGAACAAGTTACTTGTTGATGAGATGATGGTGGTATCTGTTTTGTATAAGATCAATGCACTTGGCTGGATTTTTATAGAGCTAACTCACTGGAAATTGTAGACATGTCACTCCTCTGACTCGGACACATTATCATGATTCAGAGCCAACCAAGTTTTTGTTTTTTTACTCCTTAATGCTGCAAACTTAGTGGAGGAGAAGCAAATACAAACTTGATAGTCTTTGGTTTGACCTGACCATGGCATGAATCTATGATCTACCACACTTGATGTAAACATGCTAAGCATTACACCACCTATAAGATAGAAAACTGAAGTTTTGAGTTCGAATCATGCATGCCCAGTCGAGATGTACTCGATACAACATTATGTGATAAAGTTTGTCAGTGACTTGCGACAGGTCAATGGTTTTCTCTAGGCATTCTGGTTTCCTCCACCAATAAAACTGACTGTCATGATATATCTGAAACATTGTTGAAAGTTGCATTAAACACCATAATCTTAACCCTATAAGATAAGAGATTTTTTTTAAATAAAAACTATTTTATATTTATTCAAATTTATTATATTTCCCAAACAATTAAAGACATAAACATAAAGAGATCTACAAGTTCTTAAGGTTTTGTAAAATGTTGCATTTACTCTAGTTAAACAATCAATTACTATTTTGAAATATAATACAACATTTATAATCAATCAGTATTATTCTGTTAGAAGATGTATTAACTTTTAGTTCATACATAAAAAATACAGACTTGCACTGTTCACCTATGATCTGTTATAGAAGATTTACTTGATTCTTGATTGGCTATACATAGCATATTGTAGGAGAAATTTAATTTTGATCCCTCCTCTCCAAAAAGTTTTTTTTTTTTTTTAAATTTCATTGATACAAAATTGTGTTTTCATTTACAATGCTGTTTCATGCCAAATGCAAATTAATTTTAGAGTCACATGTCATTTTATACGTGTTTTGATTGGTTTAAAAAGTTGAGGTTATTTGTCAATGAATGGAATCTAAAAATAGAAGTCGTTTTCAAGGTGTCATATGCCGTTGTCATCGGGTGATATTCTTTAAATGAGGCATCTTTGGGGTTATTTAAATTTATTTCCAATTGTTTGCCTTATTTTGAAAAAATAAATATATTTTTCAATATCATAACAAAAAAAGTTTGAATTAATTTATAAGGATTGATCGAAATTATTTGTTCGGTTCATTCAAAATAACCTCAATCAGGTTGTACACATCCTTGCGTAACCCGCTATTCGGGTTACCAGGTGTGTACAACCTGATTGAGGTTATATCTTCATGAACCGAACAAAAATTGCGATCAATCCTTAATTGCACTTCCATTCTAGGTTCATAAAAGACAATTTAAAAGCAATATCACCATAACAGCCTATTAAATTATCTTTATATTCTGCTGTTAATTCTTAAGAAAAATCATTTTTTAACAGATCCTCAGGACTTGGAGCCCATAGATTATGGGGATTCATTTGAGCAAGCTTGAATCACCATATCACAATGAGGATTCATATACTTTACATTAGTATATAACTAGTTCTGAAGAATACTGTTTTTTTTTTTTGGCATTTACCCTGTAGAAGCCACTGTTAAATTTTAGATCTCAAGATCTCCAACCTCATACATCCTACAATGACCCAAAAAGTATATAAACAAAAATAAAAACAAAAACAACAAAAACAAAAACAAAAACAAAACTGAAAAATAACAGTTGTTTCTTACTCAGTTAGTATGGTAAAGTATAATAACTCAAAATAATACATTCAATCCTGAAATTACTGCATTTACATCAATATGCATAAAACAAACCTCGAGTTCAATTCAATAAATGAAATATCGATATACTGTCTCGTGTGTATATGAATAGGTGGCAAAAGTAGCATCAAAACAAATTTAAAAAAACCAAAAAACATACTCCCCCACAAAAAAGGGAATAAAAAGAGCAACTATCTGAAATTAGGGTAAAAATAAAAAAGTTACACGTTTTGATTAAAATTCATTCATAAATGAAGGGGCTTGAAAAAAATGACAGATTTTAACAGAATTGTGCTATATTGCATCATAAGCCTTTAAAGGCTGGCTGAGATAATTATACTAGTTGACAAATATTTTGAATATGCAAAACTGTATATTGTATTGTATAACTATATCAGGCTGCACTTTAAAAATAAAATATATCATATCATATTGCTAATTTTGCTAATTCAAAATTTAACATTAGATTCTGTTAATTTCATATTACAATCATATTAACAAGTCTTATTAAAAATGTGTCAAATTTGTCAAATTAATTTCATTTTGACAAACAATGCCATCAAAGAAAACACATATTTTCTAGACTATAAGACTATTTGGACTAAAAGTCTTATTAGTATACTGTCTAAGTGTTTATAATAGTATAAATATTACTTTGAAGTTGAGAAAGACTTTACTTTTGTGTTTTTGAAAAAAAATCAGTAAGATAAATCACTTAAAAGATATGAGACAAAAACAAACACTTACTTCAAAGATATATAAAGTTAAAAACAAACACTTTCAATAATATAAGATAAAACAATAAGCACCCTAAAAGATATAAGAAAAAAAACATTGAAGGTAACAATAAGTATCATATAACAATTTTGATAAAATTAAGTATAAGTATTAAATAATACAAAGTCAACAAATGATTGTATCCTTAATTATGATTTATACTCGCATTGCTATAAAAACGAATGTATCAAATTTAGGTCACACAATACGTTTCACGTTTCTGGAATAACCTTCATCAGGTACACTCAAGGTCAAATAATCTAAAAGTCTTCGGGAGCAAGAAAACCAAAGGTCATACCCAGGATAGTCAAAATTGACTAAGGTCACTTTTGCCAGAGTGAGGAGAATCTGAGTTTGGTAGGGGTCGTCATGGTCGTAATTATATGGTAATTGGATTTACAACTACCTGTGCAATCAGTGCCTATCACATTATGTGATAAAGTTTGTATGAGACTTGCGACAGGTCGGTGGTTTTCTCCAGGTACTTCGGTTTCCTCCAACAATAAAACTGGCCGCCACAATATAACTGAAATATTGTTGAAAGTGGCATTAAACACCATAACCCTAACCATTAGCCCTTAGCTTCACCTCAGTCAGGTTACCTCGAGTCACAGGCCTAGGGTCCACATTTCCTGCTATTGACCTCACAAAAAGTAACTAATTGTATGATATGAACATACAATTCAAGAAATGTCTGTAACCATATACCCTGGTGTGCTGCCCTGGTCAAATTACTGAAAGTTATGGCACAATATAATTTAAATCCAAATGATTATGAATGCTTTTTTATTAATTAACATACACGTATTTACAAACATATCCCATTTAGTAGTTTTTAATCAAGTAATCTCCAGTTGCAAAGTATAAAGACTGAAAATCACATACTGGGGAGTAAATTTGAACAGCCATAATAATTGAGGAAATTAGCTTGATGCTGTTTTTGTCATGGGTTCATCCTTATAACCAATACAACATGTCATGCTGTAATTTATTGTAATTTATGATTATTATTATGACTTCCAATTATTTTTTTTTTAAATTTTGGAACACTGAATTGTGTGGTCTAGTGATATATAAAGCATGAAAAAAAATATCAAACACAGTACGTGTAATGAATTCGGTAAGCAAAACGTTTTATTGTATGATTTATAAAACTTATGATTAGAAATGTTTACAAACATGTAGACAATTATTTTCTATTTGACACATTCTGACTAAAATAGATTTCAAGGTTTAATGGTTTAAAAATTAACAATGTATATCAGCTTATAATCAAGTTCAATTTCAAAGTAAAATGTTAACTTTAAAGTACAATACAGAGTCATAATAAATTGTAATAATGAAGTGTTAACAAGCATACAATGTAATAATGAAGTCTTAAACACAATACAATGTAATAATGAAGTTTTAAACACAATACAATGTAATAATGAAGTTTTAATCCCAACACAATGTAATAATGAAGTTTTAAACCCAATACAATGTAATAATGAAGTGGTTAACAACAACAAAATGTAATAATGAAGTCTTAAACACAATACAATGTAATAATGAAGTGGTTAACAACAATAAAATGTAATAACAAAGTGATAACAGTCATACAATGTAATGATGAAGTGTTAACAGTCATACAATGTAATAATGAAGTTTTAAACACAATACAATGTAATAATTAAGTCTTAAACAGAATACAATGTAATAATGAAGTCTTAAACAAAATACAATGTAATAATGAAGTATTAAACACAATACAATGTAACAATGAAGTCTTAAACACAATACAATGTGACAATGAAGTCTTAAACACAATACAATGTGATAATGAAGTTTTAAATACAACACAATGTAATAATGAAGTTTTAAACCCAATACAATGTAATAATGAAGTGGTTAACAACAAAAAAATGTAATAATGAAGTTTTAAACACAATACAATGTAATAATGAAATGGTTAACAACAACAAAATGTAATAATGAAGTGTTAACAACAATAAAATGTAATAACAAAGTGCTAACAGTCATACAATGTAATAATGAAGTTTTAAACACAATACAATGTAATAATGAAGTTTTAAACACAATACAATGTAATAATTAAGTCTTAAACACAATACAATGTGATAATGAAGTCTTAAACACAATACAATGTAATAATGAAGTTTTAAACACAATACAATGTAATAATTAAGTCTTAAACACAATACAATGTGATAATGAAGTCTTAAACACCATACAATGTAACAATGAAGTCTTAAACACAATACAATGCAATAATGAAGTCTTAAACACAATACAATGTAATAATGAAATGTAACAAAGAAGCTTTAATAATAATACAACAACATAATAAAGTTTGAATCAAAATACAAATCAATAATGAATAATCACAATGGAGTTTAAACCACAAAGCAATAACAATGTGCTACAATATCATAATGTTCAAAGACCTGAGCCCCATTCTCTCTATTACATCCTTAGTCAAAACAATGTTGTATTTAGAGTAGAAATAACTAGAACTGGCTGAATTATGTTAAATCATGTTTTACAATCTCATTAAAATCAGACCTATCACTTGCTCCCCATTACTAATATGTTGCAGCGTGGCAGATCTGGGAAAACCCCATTATGGGTCACATACGAATGACCTTATGCCATGAATTAATAATGATATGATAAATATGTTTTTCTGCCAATCGAATTGCTAGTAGCATGCAAAGCAGTTTAGTTAATATTTTCATATTTTTGCAATTACCATTTTCATTGGCTGTTACATATAGGGTCACCTGCATGTGACCTGTAATGGGGTTTCCTCAGATCTCCCACACCACGACATCAGCAGAGGAGAGTAGTGACGTTGTATATGCTGTTGCTAGGAATAGATAGGTGTTCAGTTTATACAGGATTCCGTTTTATTCAGGGATGATAGCAGTGAATACAAATACGAATATAAATGTCAGCTGTTCAAGGGAGACAATTTGTATTACAATGTATTCACCTTAAAAAAGGGGTGAAAGGAGGGACTAGATGAGTTTTAATAGATGGGATTAATGTAACTTTCATGTAGTTTAAATTAAAAAATGTTCCCCTTCATCTATTAAGCATTACCAATCTTAATTATTTTTTATGGTTATTTTACTTATATCTATCTGGAGATGACTTCATAAGTTGTTTAACTTGTGTCTTATCCATTTTGTCTATTTTATTGGCAAATAAAATATGTTTAGACTAAAACTAAACTTATATCTAGCTGGTAAAACTTCAAATGTTGAAATCCTTCAGTTGTGAATATCTTTACAATATCAAAGCTTTTACATACAAGGGGAAAATGTTGATTATTTTCTTAAACAAATATCATTGCTTTTATATTTATGACAGTCTGAAAATCTGATACTGAACTTGTTTGCCTTCCTTTTATGGTCTATGAGCTTCTGTATAAATTTGAAATGAATTTGTGTAAGGAAAACTTAACTTATTGAGCAAAAACCAAATATGGGATGTAAACACATGGTAAATACTTAATGCCCCAAATATCAATACTAGGGGGTGGGTTGCATAAACATATTGATACAATTTCATGTATATAATTTGGTGGTCATTACATGTACAATAGTTACCTGAATGAGATACTGGATCAAACAATGATTATCACTTGACTAATCCTCATATTTAATTATAAAAAAAAATAGTCACATTGATTCACATAATATATGAGTGTGTATTAAAGAATTGTTGAGATTCGTGAGATTGGATTTCTCATTGTAATATTGAATCGAAGCAAAGCCTGAGATGTGAAATGTAATGAGAATTCCATTTCAAGCTAAACATATCAATGATACAATGTTTATTAAGAATTTAGAACACTGCAAAGTCAATGACGTCATTAAAACGTCACATTATTACATGCAGAAATCAACTATAATACGATTGTATCACGCTTGCCGATTGATAATAAATGTTCTCGTGTGTAGGTATCAACAGGAAAATTAACAAATGATTGATAAGGTCATATTATCAATGTTACCAATTTTAATTTTGTGTACCAGGTGTGTATTAGTTTATTAAAGCGACTGCTTTATTAATAATTACACAAACAATCTTTTTAAAATCAGCTGTTACATCTGACAGAACTTGATCAGAGGTCATATCCAGATGAACTCATGATCAGCCAATGAAAATGCTTCTGGCATAATCTTTTCTTTTTCATTACTGCGTCACAAACATAAGGATCTCTGATTGTTCGATTTTTTTTTCACATACAAGACTTCATCTGAATATGATCTCTAATCAAGTTCTATCAGATGTTAGGGTGGGGGTGGGGGATGGGGGAGTGAGTGTGGTGTATTATAACAGCTGATTCTAATCAGACTAATCACAAATGATGATTTGTTGACTTGCTTAAAAAATAGAAATATAGCCATTAAAATAAAAATAATAAATAAAAAAAAACATCTTTTCCAGGTTTGAATTATCTGAATGTTTTAATATGATTACGTCAAAAGATTAAAAATAAATATTTTAATTTCTTGGCACGACTATCTAATATAAATCCATGTATATAACTTAATCTGCCTTCTTCTTCTTTGGTAAAACTTTATCAATTGGCAACACCTCTGTGAACATTAGGGTACCTAAGAATACCATAGCAGTACCACACCAATGAGCAATGGTGAATGGGTTCTTGAAGTACCATATAGAGAATATAAGACTGACAAATTTTCTAAGTGTGACGACAAGTGTGACAGTTAATGATGTACACTCTGTTGTCAGAACAAATACACTGCTTATACATATATATCTGAATCAATGTTAAGGATCATACATGTATTTATATATAAGTTCATGTTTCTAAGTTGTGAAACTTGTGTCCTATGATTCCTATCCAATTGTTTATTATTGAACAATAAAATATGTTTAAAATATTGCATTCTGGGACTTTTGCATAGCACAATAATGTGATTGGTTAATAACATTAATACTTTGACCAATGGTATAGCATCAATTCAAGTTTTGGTGTATGGAGGCAAAACATTTCCCACAATTAATTAGTTTTTGACGCAAGGCATATTTTATGACGTTTAGTGCAGACTATTCCTTCTCTGGACACAATTTTTCTTAAAATAGTTACAAGTACATTGAGTGAGTGATTGATTGTTATTTAACGCAAAGTCAGCTAGCTATTTCTTGAGATATATTATGGCCAGAACAAGTTACATTTTGATGAGATAATAATGATGTCTGCTGTGTACAGGACAAGCATGTAAAGTTGTAATTTTATAGTGGTAGCTGACTGAATCAACAAAACACAGATAAATATTGTAATGCAGTCGCAGTCTAGAATTGATTTCATTTTGATTTCAGATTAAGCAGTAATGGTCCATTAAAGAAATTTCTATTTTTAGAAATGACAGCCATCTTGGAAGGCAGGTAGGACTGTTTGACACAATTTTGAAAATGGACCACTCAAAGACCATCCCAGCCCAACTTAGTCTCATTTAAATCCATTGCTCCTGATGAGAAGATTATAATAATATGCTTTGTTCTATATAAATAAAAATATTTGCATACTAGGTATAAATCGGTTAAGTTTCATGGAAAAACCCTAAAAATATATCAAATTTAATACTAATTGTCAATTACAAAATTTTTTTTTTTTTAGTTAAAACCACTATCTTGAATGGAGAGCAGTCATCTTAGAAGGATGGTAGTACTGCCTGATACAATTTTGAAAGGGGACCAACCTAGAAATCATCATAGCCAAGTTTTTGCTCAGTAGTTTCCGAGAAGATTTGAATGTGAAAAGATTATTGCATACAACAGACGGACCACAGATGAAAGGTTACCTGGCAAAAGGACATGAGCTTAAAAAGGAAAGTTGAAAAGTAATGGTTGACAATATAACCTACTGCAACAACACAAACCACTCCAGTGCTAAACATTCAATCCTAGGTCCTAGCTTTTTGACAACAGGCAGAACAAGATGAACTGTGAGCTAATGCTCACTTATGATACCCCCCACCCCCCCTCCCCCCATATATGTTTAATGTGTATAAAAACCAACTAAGTCGGCAAACAGGAAGTAGGAATCTGACAGGTCCAAACACGCTTCCCACAATATGGCATACCTATATGAAGCTTGTGACCAAATATCAGATGTCTGCCATCCATAGTTGCTGAGAAAAATGCGACGAAAAATATCTTGGACGGACGGAAGGACGGACAGAGGTAAAACAGTATACCCCCCTGCGGTGGAGCAGGGGTATAAAAATATTTGTATTATATCATGATTCTATAGCTACAGTTTTTTTGCATATAATAATAAACCAATGAAATGATATAAGAACACATTTAAATTCTTTCCACTTAATCAAACTCATCTCATCAAAAATTGCCAACAAATCTACAGGGATTTATTTTTGTTTAATGCCAAATTAGCCATTTTTCAGCAATACTATGGCGAGAACAAATTATATTTGATCAGAGGATGATGATTTCAGATATGTATTAGAACCAACACGTTTAGTTGGATTTTTATAGTGCTATCTCACTGAAACAACAGTCCGCAGGTAGACATGTCGCTCCACTAGGACACATTATCCTGATTCGGAGCCAACCAGTCTTTGCTCTTACTCCTTAATGCGGAATGCTTAGCAGAGAAACAGTAAATAACAGTTTCATAGTCTTTGGTTTTACTCGTATGATGTTCTAACCCACGATGTATCGCACATGAGGCAAGCATGCGAACCATTACACCATCGATGCTACAAAAAGTTTTTGAAATTATCAAAGGATACTGTGTTATAACATTGAGTATCAGGAAGAACCACATCCTGGGTAATGTAAATCCTAAGGCAATTTCTAATGGAGCTGAAAAATACAAGCAAATAACATTGTTGAGATGTAGCAGTGGTGCTAACTCAATTTCAAAAACACATTTCAACTTAAAAAAAACCAGTAAATATAAAAATACAAATATAATTTATAAACACATTCCAAATTGAAAAAAAAAACCAACACTGCAACTCTGCTAATAATTTTACTAAAAGTTCATGTTCACCTACATGTACATCCAAATCCTATCTATTCAATGGTCCATCAAAGCTCGTACAATATTGTAACTGAATAATTTGGAGGCTAAAAGTGAATGCTGATATATATATATGTGTGCGATTTTTTAAATAAATAAATAATTTTTTTTATAACTTTTGATTCTTAACTGATTTTCAAATTAAAAAAAGCATGAAACGAGATGTTGGAAGACAAATTTGAGAGTTGCTTTAAAGGGTTAGGTTTATGGTGTTTGATCCCACTTTCAACAATATTTCAGTTATATTGTAAAGGTCAGCTTTATTGATGGAGGACACCAGAGTACCCAGAGACAGAGAAAACCGCCAACCTGCCGCAAGTCAATGACAAATTTTATTACATAATGTTGTGATTATCATACCTTGCCATGAGCGGGATTCAAACTCTCAACTTTAGTAGTGGTGATAGACAATGATTGCATATGTAGTAGTAAATCCAACTAACATACGATCACAACCATGATGGCTGTTCAGAATTGTTGGTGTGTGTTGGTTTAATAGAAATTCTTATTGAAATTGTTGGAGTATGTGGGTATTGAAATAAATTGCCTTTTTATTCTTTATTTTGGATTAATGTAGATTATGTAATTAACCTGTTTTGTTGAACAACTGTATATGTTTATATATATCTGTAGATAGTAACAGGAAACCAGGCAAAGGGAGAGCATGCTGAAAATAAATATTTACAATAGTTTAAAATATTTCCTGTGGGATTACAAATAAATTCATGAACATTTTCGTAATACGCAACACACAATAAACAGCTGGAAATAATTAAAGTGAAATATAAAAGATGACAAGACATCACATTTACTGACAGGCATAAGAACAAGATGTCACTGTGAGATCAAGAACACCCATACAAGCACTCATTCCTTACATAAATTTTTTCCAAGGTGCAAAATAAGATTTGATCTCATATTCGAATTTGAATTTGAATTTTGGTGTTTAACGCCACTTTCAGCAATATTTCAGATATATCATGACGACCAGTTTTAGTGGTGGAGGAAGCCGAAGTACCCGGAGAGAACCACCGACCATGGGCAAGTAACTGGTAAACTTTATCACTTGCGGCTGTGAGTCGAGTGCACCCTTTTTTTGTAATTTACAAAGCTGGGCGCGAACCCACGCCGTATTGGTGATAGGCTTGTATGAGTTGTTAGATCCAGCGACCTAACTCATTGAGCCGCCCAGGCCCCTATCTCATATTCATCTAGATTTATTTATGTATACCTTTGTGTGAAAGTACACAAAAATATTCATGTTTCATTAATAAAACCATAATATATCTAATTTAGTGTACACAACACGTTTCTGGGATGACCTTCTTCGGGTATGGTCAAAGTCAAAACCAATTTTATAGTCTTTAGTTTGACCCGACCATGGATCAGATGCACGAAGCAGGCACACTAACCATTGTGTCACCGATGCGGTTCTATTTTATGCACGATTTTAATCAATTGTCTTTATGATATGGATAACCCTATAGTTGATAGGTGAAATAAATAACATTTAAATTGTTTGAAAAATGATGTATTTGCTGCTATTGTTTTTAGACTAAATTTATAATGCATTCAAATTTTCACTTTCGACAATATCAACTATAGTTGGACATTTTTGCAACCGTGGGTTGAGGCAAAAATTTCAGCCCTTGGAGCACATGATCAATGCATTTCAAATACAGGACAATTGCCTCTGGAGTCCTGGAAAATGTATCCAGAATAAAAAAAATTGGAATGCATTTTGATAGTGGAGATTGATATCTGGAGCCCTTACAGAAATGCTTTGAGAGATATGAAATCAGCATCTGAAGCCTGGGATAAAACCATTCTTTTTTTTCCATTCAAGAATCTTGTTGAGTGTTGGTAAGACAGAGGATTTATATAAATAAGTAAAATATGCATTTAATTTTGAATCAAGTGAAACGAGTATGAAGTGAATGAAATGAAACTCTATGTTTTAGCAATACCCATCTTTAGCTTACATTGAAAAATAAACTTTCTTTTGGATGTTTGCCATATTCTGCATAGATCTTCTCTTGATAAATCCCCATTCCAGCTGTCAAAAACAATGCTCCAGTCAGGATCAGGATACCTACATAATAATAAAAAAGATGTCACAAATTATTTAGTATCTGTATACATTATTATATACACCATTAAATTCAGTCTTTTTCCTCATAGAGAAAAGAAATTTCTAATTTTACAGATTTGTTCATTCTTGATAGGGGTTAAGGATAGGTTAGGGTTATGATGTTTAACGTCACTTTCAAAAATACTTTGGTTATATAGTGGCAGTTTTTTTTTACTGGTGCAGGCAACCAGAGTACCCAAAGAAAACCATGGACCGACCATTCACAAGTATCTGGATCGATAAACATACTTCTACAGCGAATTGCTCCCTTAGAACAACTTTGTTCAAATCTTCATATTTTTTTATGTCTTGCCAACCTGTACTGTACTGTGTAATCCATTACTTTTATCCTTAATATTGTAAAGTTGAGGTCAACTTAGATTATTTATTGTTCATTTCATATTTGGAATGTTTATCCATAAAAATTATTGTTTTTTCCCCTAGTTCATCAATGTTATTCTAATATTAATTTGAAGAGAGAATGATGTGTCCTTAAATATAACAACTGCCTTAAATTTGCTCAATTGTAGCTGTGGAATCATAGCTTTTGTGGTCATTCTTCTATTGTGACCCTTGTGCTACAAATTTTGCTTGCTTAAAATATAATATAAAATACTACAAACCTAAGAGCCACACAGTTAAATCCAAAAATATATTTCCTGTTGCATTCTCATTTTGTCCTTCCTGTAATAACATGCAAAGTCAAATATGTAAAATAAATATCTATTTCTCAGCATTTATTATATTATTCTTGTTTCAGCCATTTTTTAGGGCAAACTTTGTAAATACAAGTATTTAACATACAGTACATATTTGTCAAATGTAGAATTAATATTTTAGACCAATCAGTACCTACCGGTACATGTATCATCACTAACGTTGTGAGTTTGAATCCTCCTCAGGCGAGATGCATTCGATACAATATTATGTGATAAAGTCTGTCAGTGACTTTGAGAAAGGTCAATGGTTTTCTCCGGTTTCCTCCACCAATGAAACTGACCACCACGATATAACTGAAATATTGTTGAAAGTGGCATTAAATACCATAAACCAAAACCAATTAACAAATGCCTTATTCCAGTTCGACAAGGAATCTTTTATTAAATTCATGGTATTGGGGCTAAAACTGATACATGTACCTGCTTGATAGAGAACTATGGGAAGGATATGTTTGGTCAAGTGTTCTAATAAAATATAATTTTATTTTGGACAGTGTCTTTCATAATTACCTTAGATTATATATAATATGACATCCAACATTCGCTATATATATAATGCCATGATAAAATTCCAGCAATGTTTTACTTCGCACATGTGCATTGCCAGAAAAAGTATGGACATCATTCCTTTTCATGGTTTCATGCATTTATACAGGAGTGTGATGCATAGAAACATAAAAATGCTTGTTTTGTTTCTTAACATATCTATTTTTGTCCAGAAAAAATACTAAAGACTATGACTTTTGTAAATTGTTGTCTTCCAACATATCGTCAAGACTCAAGTAATACATATTTCCAAATATATCCAATAGTTTACAGGTTTGTTACAGCTATTAAGGTGCACTTACAACTTGTTGGGCAGATGCAATGGTACACAGAATTATACCAGCTGTTATTAGTATCACAGAGATGTACTTTCCAACATTATACCTGTAAATGAAATTACAAAATATATTAAAAAAAAATTGAATAAATGCTACTTAAAGCAACTTCAACAAACTTTGTAATCGTTCCAAAATGCCAGTCACAATTATCCAAATTACTGTAAAATATAGGAGAAAATAAAGGAAATGTAACGTTTTTAAGACTATTTCATCATTTTATTATTGTACGTATACATGTGTTCTAGGGGTATAGATTTTTTTGCCTCTGTTTCTATGATTAGAACTTTTGTGACAGTGTGGTGTTATTTGTTATTCATTTCATTACTAGATAAACTTGATGAAGATCATTAATAAATTGAATCAAGTGAATGAGTGATCGTTGTTTAACGCCCAATGAGTAATTTTGTCAACAATATCATGGTGAGAACAAGTTACATTCAAATGAAATGATAATGTCTGCTTTGTACTAGATAAACATGCTTAACTGTGATCTTTATAGTGCTAGCTCACTAAAAACTTACTTCTTAAAGTTGTGCGCTTAGCGGAAAAGGCAGCAAATACCAATGAATTTTATAGTCTTTTGGTTTAACCTGATCATGTCTTCAACCCATGATCTACACCACTACTGCTTTCAAGGTGACCATGCTAACCATTAGACCACCGATGCGGTCTATTGAATCTAATGAAGTGACTTCATGAGTTGTAATATACTGTGGTGAACAATAGGATATAAAACATACCTTTTCTTCATTATTATCATTCCTAAAGTCAAGTTGGCAATTAATGATCCCTGAAATATAAATAGTATTGCATATCTATCAAAATCAAATCGTATCAATGTTCAAACTTTATAACATGTTTGACTCTCACATACTAGATAAGATAATATTAAATACAGGGGTGATCCTGTGGCTAGGACAATCTAATGTCTATAGGTACGTCTACGTGGACATATTTCCCCTTGAAATTCCCTTTACGTTTGCTCCTATTCAACTCTCTTTTTATATTTGATGTTTGATGACGTGTTTAAACTGTCCAATTTCTGATTGAAACAGCTACACAGGTCAAGTTTGTAACGAATTTGAAGGAAAAATATGACTGTGTCAAGGCACCAATGCATAGGTTTCTAAACTAGATCACCATGAGGTATGTTCAAGTTGTACCTAATGAGAGAACGTTAACCATGTATTTTGTTTAGAGGATCTGTCATTTTCCCTGGGAAGTTTTCCTTCCTCAATAAATAAACCAGGTCACTACAATAGAATTGAAAAAAAAAATGCCTCACAACAAACATTTAATAAATCATCAAACTACTTTCACAATTATTTTTTAGGGAAATTTAGCAAATGAGTATGACAATTAATGTATAGCGTCTAACCTGAGCCTAATTCACCAGAGTTTCTTGTAGGATACAATGTTGATGAATCCAACCAAAAAACCATGAGTCCCTCTAGTGCATTCATTGCTATTTTTTGGGTAAAAAAATGGCGAGTTCCAAACAAAAGAGATGAGTCCATGACTCGCCTCGACAAGTTGCAATCACTCATCTGAATCTGAATCTTAAACTGGTTAAAAGTGCACTGTATGTGTTCAAATAAGTTTGTAGTTTCCGACACAAGAATAGATCATTACCTGCAGAATTTTTCACTGCAACAAAATCAAATGAGGAATCTTTCTAGAGTGCTTCATAGAAATCATTTGTATTGCATATGAGTTGCCATTTATTTTGGATTTCCAATCAACAGTAAATAGGCTAAAACTCCTAGAGTAATCATTTGTATTGCACATGAGTTGCCATTTATTTTCGATTTCCAATCAACAGTAAATAGGCTAAAACTCCTAGAGTAATCATTTGTATTGCACATGAGTTGCCATTTATTTTGGATTTCCAATCAACAGTAAATAGGCTAAAACTCCCAGAGTAATCATTTGTATTGCACATGAGTTGCCATTTATTTTGGATTTCCAATCAACAGTAAATAGGGTAAAACTCCTAGAGTAATCATTTGTATTGCATATGAGTTGCCATTTATTTTGGATTTCCAATCAACAGTAAATAGGCTAAAACTCCTAGAGAATAAGAGTACTACACAGGAAATAGTCGAGCCAGGTTTCCATTAAAATTTAGAACTGTGAGCTACTACTCACAAATGTATAACTTCACTTGTACTTTTGTCTGATAATAGTGCAATAACACTAATCACAGAGGTGAAAAGCACATACATGCACATGAAATTTATAGTGATCAATTCTAAAAGTTTGGAACCAAATACTTAATAAGCTGTGATTTGTAGTTATTGAGAAAACTGTGACGAGATGTGTGCATGACATTCAAAGGAAATACATGTATTGAAATTGAATCATAATGCATAGTTAATCTAGGTCAAATGTATTGACTTCAGTTTGCAGGAGGCACAAAATAAATGTAAATAAAAGGGAACAAGTCAAGACTGATCTGACAAACTTTCACTTTAGATATCTAATAATAAGTTGATTTCCTGATACGGTTAAGGACACCTTTAGGACAAAGAAAAAGTGGTCTTTTAAGACAAGTGACCTCTTTAAAATATATTCATATGAAATTTTCTATGACAGAACAAGAAAATGGTGACCTTTTAATACCGGTGACCACATGGGTAGGTTTGACTGTAATTTGGAACAAGAAAGAAAAAAATTACAAAACAACATCTTTTCTTAATTCATGTTACATGTAAATATCATTTTTGTTTCAGGAATGGTGAAATCTATATGATGACTTACTTAGTCAACATAGAAATTCATTGTTAAGAGACAATATTTTCTACATATGCTTATTGTATATAGTTTTTCATAAGGTGACAAGCATAGATATACAAAGCTGTGATAATTACCAAGTACTAGTAATTCTAGCAGAACATAGTAGGCCAATGGTAACAAGCTTCATATTGTACAGAGGAGATTTATACATATATAGGCACCTCATAACATAAAACTAGCCTCTATTGATTAGTTAATTAAAATACTATTTCTATGTTAAGCAACATTTTATTTCAACCACCTACCAGTAATTCACTACATTATGTATCATGATAAATTTACAAAACAGTAACCTCCTTGGTGTTTCTGTACAATAATGAAAAATAACTATATATGGTATACAATCAAACTTGTCCTTTGTGACCTTCCATGGGAACATTGAAATAGGGTCACATAAGGGCTAGGGTTATGGTGTTTAACGTCACTTTCAACAATATTTCAGTTATATCACGGTTGTTAGTTATATTAGTGGAGGAAACCGAAGTACACGTAGAAAACCAATGACAAACTTTATTATCACATAATGTTGTATCGAGTAGACCTTGCCATGAGCAGGGTTCAAACTCACAACTTTAGTGGTGATAGGCACTGATTGCACAAGTAGTTGTAAATCCAAATACCACATGACCATGACAACCCCTGGGTCACATAAGAAAGGGAGTTGCTGAAGACAGGTTTGATTAATATGGGAAATGTGAATTAAGGTTCTTGCTTAATAGATCTAGAAGTCGTCACTAAAGCAGGTTTGACTGCATTTAGATACATGTAGTAGGTATTATATTTGGAACTTTGTAGACGTTTGTTTATAGATTTATTCAAAAGTTAAGGAGAACTTTTAATATGTTAACTGATCATAAAAAAAGGTCAAGGTCAAGTTTCCTGTGTCTTGGTGAATTTGCACTATTGTTTAGATTAGAGTTTTAAATAGTAGTATACATGTACATTGTATCACAAACATGAATTAATATACATTGACAGTTTTCTATTTTTTATCTTTTTGAACTTATTAGATCTATGATATTTATATTATGTATTATGTATAATGCAATACAATTGCCAAAACAACACAAACTGTCACAAACATTCATAATGATAAATAATGGAAACAGTTCAATATTGAAAATTGAAAAGTACCGTATTTAGGGTACTATAATGTGCATTGGTGCATAATGCGCACCCCCTCTTGGCCTTGAAAATCTCCAGAAAAAAACTTGTTCGTGTCTATAATGCACATGGACTTTTGAAAAAAATCGTAGTCTGAAATGTAAGAATTAAATGTCAATCGTATATATTTTTGATAGCTTTGAGCTTGTCTCTTCTTCTGAGTGAATATTCGAACTATTTATATTCTTTAAACTTGAATAATATTGAAAAATAGTAATTCTTTTAAGTTTAGTAGTGGATACGAAATGTAGCACAACATCGTTAAATACATGTTTAAATTCCGAATCTTACCGAAATTAAATAATAATTAATTCCGCGGTAATAATAATTAAAGATCAAATAAAAGCAATCAATAATTATCATTTATTAGATTAGATTGTTAAACATTGCAACGCTTGTGGTGAGTAGTTGCAAATATTTTTGTTACATACATCAAAGAGCGCCGACAATCGGATTTTTTTTTTATCTTTTAAAATTGACCCTACTAATTAACGATCACCAATAAACTACAAACATTAAAATTTGATATTAGTGCTCATAAACATTTGTGCTGTTAGATACAATTTTTTCATAATTATTACCTTTATTGTTAATCAGATTATTATTGATATGATTAAAATTGACAAATCCATTTTATTGTTTCTTTTCTTTTTATTTCAATCTTTAATTACTTATATAAACATAGCCTGACAGTCTATACCTTGGATAATGGATTATGACACTTATACACACACTTATTATATTCTTATGGCAACACAGTATTGATTATTTTACGCATGGTCGGTCACACTATCTTGTCATGTAATACATACAATTGGTGTATTGATTTTATTCTCGAACAAAGGTAAACCTTTACAAAAACGATTTCACAAGACAGTTGTAATTCATCACTAATAAATACATTATTAGGCTCATTTTATTTAATTTATTATTTTTGTGGGATAGTGTCAAATATAAAAATACGAAACGGACGACTTTAAAAAAAAAACCGGAAAAAAATGGCAGACATGTAATTTTCCGGTCTGAAAAAGAGTGAAACACATTGTTCTTGTCTATAATGCGCATCCCTCCTACAAAATAAATAATCTGGGTAAAATCCTGCGCATTATACACCAGTAAATACGGTACTGTTTTGACTATAAATAACCATATATAAAATCAATAATTTCATTTTTTGTTTTGTTTGTCTTATCAAATGAAGAGATTATTCAGAGGAGTTTAAAACATTTTTAATACTAAATTAAACATGAATTATTGATGTATCTCTTTTACAGAATGAATATATGGACAAAATACACCAAAAGAAAACCTCATTTTCAGTGTTGTTTTTTTAAAGCAACACCTATGTCAGTAAGAAAAGGGGAGATAACAAGAGATTCTCTATAAAATATAAAAACTAGTAGTGTTTATGTTGATATAGACAATGAAACTATCCGCTGGAAAATTCTGAACAACTGAGAGACTCTTTTTGAAAAAAACTAAAGAGAAACATCAAACAAAAGAAGCATACATATCTTCTGTGCAAATGATTTTTTTTGTTTTTAAGTGTGTTTTTATTGCATTTTTAATTATACCTTTATGATGTTGTTGTACACTTTTTAGATATTTTACACATATTTTTTTTTTAAATCTTTATTTAAATTTGACATTATTCTAAGAAAAATATGTATTGTACAAAATAACAGAAAGATTTCTTCTAATAAATATCTAAATCTATTACTGTCCATAAAAGGTAAATTGTTTTATTTTAATATGTGACTAATTATAAATACAAACATGTATTTGAATTATGATTACTTTATAACTATTTTGTGAAACATTTCAGAATTTTAAATATTTATAAGGACCTGGTATTGTGTTGAAACGTGTTGTTATTATCTCATTACTGACATTAACTGTCAAGACACAATACAATCTAATTAATATTAGATGTTTGTTGTATATATGTCCCTAACATCTTAAAACATCCTGTTTTGAGTTACAATTGTATTGACAAAGAAAAAAATGTAAAAAAAAAAGGTACAACAAACATCAATTTTTCATTAGATTGACGAGATTACCGACAGACATTAGCGAAAAATACTTACGGCTCTAAATATCATCTGTAATGGCAAAGATACATTGAATGACAGGGAATAGTTATTGGCAACTTGTACAACAAAGAAAAAGGTCACCATTACCCCATAGTGGCTGAAAAAGAAGATGTACATGTAGAAGACATATGCAGTTGGCGAGGCGTATACTTACAGCACGGAAAATCATTTGTAATGGCATTGAAATATTGAAACCGTATGCAGCATTATTAGCAACTTGTACCATAAAGAAAAGGGATACCATTATACCATAAACACTGAAAAATAAAAAAAATGGTATAAAGATGAAAAAGTGGTACCAAAATAATAAAAGAACCACCTAGCGCATGAATGCGCAACGTATCCCCCCGCACTTGCATAATATTTAGTTTTATATATTTATAGAAACATGCAAAAAATTATTCAAATCTATCCATGTTTACTAAAATTATCGCGTAAACAAGGCACAATTCTCAAAATTGGTGATTTTTCAATCAAAAACTAATATTTTCCCCCAAAATCCTTGCTTCAAATATTTCCATGTAAGAACCCATCCAAGCTAATGATAATTACAAGCCACATGCAAAATATCATTCAAATTTATCCATGTTTACTCAAGTTATCGCGTAAACAAGAAAGTGTGATGGACGGACAGCCGCTATTACTATATCCGCTCACCGCTATCGCAGGGGAATAAAAATCAACAACCACCTCAATTAAAAAAAAAAAGGAAAAAAACACAACAACAAAAATAATGGGGCTGTACTAGTACCAACAGAAAATGAATATTGAATAATATTTAAACAAAATTGTAACACAAAGAAAAGGCAACTCCCACCACAACATATATACTGTAGAATAGATAAACAATTTCATTTAAAAAAATGTACAAGAAAAGGGAAAACCCCAGCAATGAACACTGAAATCTTATTCTATATAAACACTTGATAAATGGCTTGATTAAAAATTTACTCCACAAGAAAAGAGAAATCTCATCACCCTATAACCATGTTAAATACTGAACAACCATTTACATTTATTGACTTTTAAAAGTTAATATTCCCCTTAATATAATCTATTTAACTTGTAATGATATAATACTTTAGAATATAATGTAGAGTATATCAACATGTGTGCTATTGTAACATGTTTTACCTCTTGAATCTTATGTTATAATGAACTGGTATTATCACTTTGTGTGTATTAGATTTAACACCACTTTCAACAATATTTCAGTGATATTGTGGCGGTCTGTTTTAGTGGTGGAGGAAACAGGAGTACCTGGAGATAACCACAGACCTGCTGCAATTCACTGACGAACATTATCACATAATGCTGTATCGAGTACACCTCTCCATGAGCGAGATTCAAACTCACAGCTTTAGTGGTGATAGGTACTGATTGCACAGGTACAACTACCATCTACGATCACGACCAAAAATGATGCAACATAATGCATTGTGAAGTGTATAGGTACATGAGTCTGTATAACATTGGAGTTAAATTGATTTTTTTGTGGATGATCACTAGCTAAGTAATAAATCATTCATATCCTGTATATAAATATTAAATCCTAAAAATATTGCATCAAAATGTTGGCAGGTGTGTATAATATAAATTAAAGTTTTAACAATTACAACAATTCTAACGTAATAAATAAACCATATTTAAATCAAATAGTGTGAAAAATAACTGTCATAAAATATGATAAATAGAACTATGAACTATTTATATCATTATTTTTTTAATTTTTGTTTACCTATATAATATAGCTAAATATTACCTGTATATTGTGTTTGATAATTATTAAAATTTCATCTTACAGTTTGACTATAACAAGTTACAATAGTATCGTAAACACTTCATTATTTTTCTAGTACCTTGTCCAGATAAATTCGGTTCTGTCCAGTACAAAAGTTTTTCTTAAATGCCTGAATGTCCAGTTAGGTAAGAATTTCATTTTGAGTACTGCAGTCACTTGAAAAATATTTTGTATGCTCCATACTTTACTCTTACCTGATTTGGTTCTCATTTTACCATTGCAAATTTTTTTTCTTACCCGACAGGTATCTTTGATTTAACTGTTCCAAATTTTGATGTAAATACTAAACCTTCCAAAGCAATAAAAGCAAACTGTAGAAATGTTATCAAGTTACCACTGGTGGGGAAATCACTGTAAAATACAAATAAATGTAAAAAATTACTTTTTGTGTTGATCGTCAGAGAAAAAATTAATAATTTATTTTGATTGTGTGTTGTACTATCATAATAACAACAATTTTAAACATTTCTCATAAGTCCTCAACTGTATTTGAGCATGGTGTACATCCTTTCCAAGATTGTTCCACACCACTATTGTTCTCAGACAGAAAGACGTTCTTTTTATCTCCATCTTGCACTCAATTAACTGGTCTACCGATCATTGTTATTCAAGATTGTCTCTTGACAATGTTAGAATAGAGTGGAGATATTTTCTATGCTTGCTAAAATAATTTTGCTGTACGAGTGATGGCCAGCACTACACTGCCACTAGTTGCCCCCGTCACTTTGTCGCACATATCAGTCGTCTTTCTTCTTTATGGTTTTAAAGTATTTCATCAAACATCTTGATGATTATATACTGTTGTATGCCTTGATATATTTTCAATTCAAAAGATAAAAATTTATGTTCAGTCGATTTAATCACCAACTAGGCGACCAGCAAAGTAATATGTGATCCGATCTCCCACCCAGCTGAAATTTTACTCGTATTGGCGACCGCTAAAGCTTAATCCGTGGTTAAATCTTCTACATGTAGGAAATGCCAATAAAATCTTACATTCAAATGATTGATAGATTATTGCAAGCACTATTTCAGCTATATTCAGGACGAGAGCAAGTTCAATAAAATATAAAAACTACATAGAACCAAGGGAGGGGCCTGACAAACCAGGGCATCAACCTTTGACCGCCACTGGAAAAGTACTATACAATCAGAGACATAACATGATAAATCACTGTGATAGACATATCCAGGGTTTCCTCTGGGTTGATTTTTTTTTTAGCCAACACTTGAGCCAAAAACTAAATTTTTGAGCCACTTTAAAATATTTTGAGCCATAAATACTTCAAAAATTTTTGGCACTAAAAACGCACATAAATATTAATCATTTATTTATTTTCTTACTGCATACATGTTAAAACAATATAAGGGTACATGTACTTTTTTAAATCTTGTGGCATGATTTTCAGAGGTTTTCATGACATCATAAATTTTGTCTAACCTAGACATATTTTTTGGAGAGTTACCAAAATATTTATAAATAGCATTGACATTATCTTGGTAATTTTCTTTTCCGTCCCATTTTAAAAACCTAAAATGGAGTTAAAAATTTCGATGCGTTTAAAACGATAGTGCTAAAATAAATGACAAGTTTCTTAAAATTATATGAAAACAATTCATGAAATGACAGAGAGAAGTCATTCACCCGAGACCATTAATTAACACCTTTGTTTGACTTACCTTTTATGTATTTTACAAGTTAATTATCCTATCAACAGAAAAACATTACGAACAGCTGATTATCGATTTTCTATCACTTGATCAGTTCATGGGTAACATTCGAAGCTTTCTGAATAGCGTTATGGGCGTTCCAAAGTAACGAACTAGAAAATGACCGCCACAACAGACGATGAATATTCGAAATCTTTTGCACCACATTTTTGAGCCAAAGTAAATATTTGATCGTCAAAATCATAGATTTTTCGCCAAATGCACAAATGGCGCACGCCAGCGCAAACCCTGGACATATCACTCTTCTTGATATACTGCAATATCTCCTTTTCTCTGTTTAATCTATTTACTTATTTCGATATGCCTTTTGAGCGATACATGTAGTAAGAACCATTTTAAATGTAAAAGAAATTTTGATGATATTAATAGAACAAAAGATATATCTAAATCACCAAGATGAGTGATACGTCTATTACAATGATTTATCATGCTGTCTCTGACTGTACTGTATGTATATATATATGGAATGTTGGATAGTGGCCACAATTAATGTAGTCTGCGTCAAAAACTTTTTCAACAACTAGCCCAGGGGGCATGTCAGGTCCCACAATTCACTAGCCCTCCCTGATTTTAACATTTCTTTCCCCACTACCGCATGTTCCCCTACCTTTCACAAAACAAACGTGTGCTGTACAACGATCTTAAAAAGGATGCAATTAACGAGTTTGGAATAAAATATTGAACATCAAGCCCTGTATGGGTCATATTTCAGGAACATGGGAGCTTCTTTTACGTGAATATTGAAGAAAAAGTATGATTATTGAAAATTTATAGGCGACGTCTCAAAATAACAGGGTGACTGAAATTTTGCTTTTGGGCCGAGTTGGAGCGACTTTAGAGCCGTGAAGGCGACTTTGTCGCTCAAATCGCCTGGTTTGGTGAGCCCTGCCTCATCTGGTTCACATTTCCGCTTAACTGAAGCCTTACCAGGCTTGGCACCTTTCACCCATCGTATCATTTATTGAACTTGATGATATTCATTAATTGCACATGTATGTTTATATCAGCTAATTACCAACTGATTTGATCAAATTGTACAGACAGCAACGTACATGGAAACGAAAAAAGTGTGCCGTCGACTCGAGGAGAAGTAAATGTGATAAAAATTTAGAAATACATTTGTAGTCATTTATTAGCTTAAAGAACATCGATCAAAAACGTTATGTTATCTTACATTTTATGTATATAAATCAGGGTCTTATTATACAACCCCATTGTACGAGGAGTTCGGAGCTCTTCCTAGTTGGCAGGTGGGTCATTGTTGGAATATTTTTATCGGTAATTAGTCATATTATCAAAATGGAATGTCTCTGGATTTTTCTCTTGTTAACCACGATACAAATCCAGGGCTCACCACACATAGCAAAAACAGGGCGACTTGACTTCTCTCTCAGTTGACTTAAGGGCGAAGTGAGGGAAAATCTGGGAGACTTCCGAAAATCGATCCCGATTTTAACGTTTCTTTCCCCACTACCACATGTTCCCCTACCTTTCACAAAACGAACGTGTGCTGCACAACGGTCTTAAAAAGGATGCAATTAACGAGTTTGGAATAAAATATTGAACATCAAGCCCTGTATGGGTCATATTTCAGGAACATGGGAGCTTCTTTTACGTGAATATTGAAGAAAAAGTATGATTATTGAAAATTTATAGGCGACGTCTCAAAATAACAGGGTGACTGAAATTTCGCTTTTGGGCTGAGTTGGAGCGACTTCAGAGCCGTAAAGGCGACTTTGTCGCCCAAGTCGCCTGGTTTGGTGAGCCCTGCAAACCATATTCCGAACTTGATTCAGGTGAACTCCACGAGGTTAACAACGTGACAAATGCATTTGTAAGGGTAAACAAACAACAGCGAGACATTCACGCATTCAAATAATTGTACCAAGAAGTTATCAGAATACTCAGAGCTTTTCTGTAGGTAAAGGTCATCGATTTTCACTAGCCTGGTCGAGCTAGCATTATAAAGCTTTAACTAGCCGCTGGCATCAAGTTTAGTGTCGCAAACTGCAATGTGCCTACTCTGAAATCAATAAATGAGGTCATTATGATGAATGACTACAACTAGTCTATAGTGCAAGGAGTGTGGCACTCTTCAAACAGTTTACCCAACAAGGTACAAATGTACTGTACACAGTAAAGTCAGTACATGGCTTTTCGTATAACTTGACAATCTCTCACACGGAAAAGACACCCTCTATCCGTCAACTGGGAACGTGCTGAGCAGCTCTGTGACTGTATGCTTTTGCCTTTTATGGTAGTCAAAATTTTGAGGCTTATTTTTTTTCTAAAAATATAACTTGAAATTCAGAGTTTTTAATTTGGAGATTATCCATTCATATACCTTATTAAGTATTCAAGAAACACGACATTGCTGCAGCACCCAAGAAAAACGAGGGAAATGGGAATAGCGGGATGCATCTTCAATTATTCTTCCAATGAAAATTTTACAAACGTCAAAAGCCGGCACCGGAAGTGGCTCTAAAACTTAGCTTACAACTTTGAAAAACAAATAGTGAATGTTTCACATGTTTTTTGTTATGTTTTTGAAAGAAAGTAATGGTCAAATAACTATAAAACGTTAAAATATATATCATAGAAAATTATGATATGTTTTTTTAAATGGAAAAGTACAATGTGAATATTTTTTGTATTGATGTAAGCGACTCCAGATTTACATCTTTCCCGTCTGTTGTTGAAAAAATGTGAGATATTAGAAGGTAAAACCCCAAAATATTGAAGAGTAATCCGATAGAAAACATTTACATGACTGCCAGATTTAGACTACCTTTTGGACAGAACAAATAACTATTTACAGTGTTCTTTCTGTTTGAGGTAGTTTCCCACACAAGACATGTCAAAACGACTTCTTTGTCACGATTTTTTTTCTGAATTTATTTATGATGCATAAAATTATTGAAAAAAATAGTTGTCACTGATTCTGTTGAGAAGTCATTATTTTGAACTCAAAGAAACAAACTTCACTTTTTAGAGATCTGAAACATTTCTCATCTATCTACCATCAAAGCATGTTTTAGTACATTTAGTATGATTCACCAGATTAAAAGTCTTAATATTTTACACTAGAATCTAGTAGTGGTTATCCGTTACACACAGCACACTATTTATAGTTGTTCTCCGGACATTGGAGGGAATTATTTCACAAGAAGAAGAAGAAGGTTCACCGATCATTGGAAACATCAACATAGTGACAGGATATGATCTGATAATCTATATGAAGGTCTTTAGGTTAACCGTCCGATTCCTAATGTTGAAAGAAAACAGCCGAGTTGGACCAGACATAAGGGGCAGAATTTTCACAGGTCTGATAGAGCAAACTTTTGTATCAGAATGAATGTCACACATGATTTTGTGGCACATGGGCCAGGCAAACTTCGTATTATACCAGTCCTGGACCTGTCATGTTACATTTTGTACATGTATATTTTTATTGTGTAAGGAAAATTTCATTTCTGGCCTTGCTTGTTTATTTCCTACTGAAGCAGTTACATGTGTATGGTATTTTGATTCCTTGATTTATGTATAGATTTTTTTTCTGAAACTGTTTGATTATTTTATATGACCAAGCATGGCCAATTAAATTTATATGACCAAGCATGGCAAATTAAATTTATAAACAAAGTCAAACTTTGTTAAAAAAGGGTTCAGGACAAAATTAATGAATCTTAAAAAAAAGAGAAATATACTAAATATGAAAAAGAAAAACAACTAAAGCATGCAGTAACCCCAAGTGGAAAATCGGGTGACCCTGGTTGTCAAATTTTTTGATTATATTCATGTCAAGGCAGGTCACTTCATTCTTTTTAAATGAAATTAATTTCTAAATTCCTGTACTATTCCAAAAAATGGAAATATGGAAATAAACATTGCCAACCTGAATAATGTAGAAAAATGATTACAAATGTACATGTAACTATAACAGGCTGTACTGCATACATGTATCAATTTACTTTTTATCATTAATGTTTGGAGCCCCGATCAGGTCAAACCAGAGACTATGAAATTGGTATTTGTTGCTTCTCCGCAACATTAAGGAGAAAGAGCAAAGACTGGTTGGCTCATAATCTGGATAATGTGTCAGAGTGGGGCGACATGTCTTACCGCGGACTGTTGTTTTAGTGAGCTAGCATTATAAAAAGCCAACTACGCTGTAAGCGTGTTGGTCTAATACAAAACAGACCTCATCATCATTTCATTGAAAATTAACTTGTTCTAGCCATAATATACAATGTAGCTGAAAAATTGTTGAGTTGGCATTAAACAACAATCACCCACTCGCTGTTTGGAATACAAACGATTTTATGATATGAGCCACTGCCTTATTAAACAGTACATTTGTATCCTGTGTAATTGAAGAATTAAAATAAAATTGTCCATTCACAGAATTTATTTCTTTAATTCAGGTAATTATTTCAGTTTCCGCTAACCCTATAGCTCCCAATCCTAATTTTTAGAGCCTACCCTACAGTTTTTCTTGCCATTTTTGGATAAGCACGGTTAAGTCATAAAGTAGAAGGTTTGCTGGCCCTAATTATGTCTGATGTAAACACATGTAAAGATATTTAACTTTATTCCTTTGTATTTGTCTTCATACTACCTGGGGTAATACAAATGTAACTCACAAATACAAATTTTTCTTGGCATTGGAATCCATCTCCACAGTAGATGAACATATTTGGACTAGTCAATTATTTAACTAGTTCATTTCATGTCAGTTGTTACACACTTCAAATAACAGTTGACCAATGTTTCGTTGTAAAGTTTAAAATACGACTCAATAATGATGCTTAATAAAATCCCAATATTCTTGAATAAATTTATTGTTAATTTGATTTTGAAATGTTTAAGTACCATCTTTCAAAGTCAAAGTCTTTTTAGATTTGTAACGTTCTGACCAGTGATTACATTAAGGTAAATTACGACTTCTTATATACGACTCATACATTACCATTTTGAAAATATTTGTTGACCACAACACGTTGCCAATGAAAAATTATGCAGGCTTTGACCTTAATCAAGTTTTATATACTTTTTTTTCAACTCTACTTTTATCAAACCTACATGTACATGTATACTAGAAATAAAAAAAAATTAAAGTCAGAAAAATGTTTTATTAGTCATTTCATGATCATTGATTATCGGTTGATGTACAATGTAGGTTGAATGATCATCGATCCTGAAAATTTGTCCAATTCCCAGCACTATAATCTCATTCCATGTGACTTTTGTATATTTCTGCTTTGTGGTCTGATATATGTAGATGTGGATATTTCCAGTATTTATCTAGTATATATGTACATTTTATATATGTATTTCTGGATGATGCATTTGCGATTTCTTTAGGCAGTTTATTCC
>MJUT01020620.1:93914-110920 GCA_002080005.1 Gigantidas platifrons | reverse complement strand
GATTTACCCTGCCAATTATTACCAGGTGAGCGATGACAGGCTCTCCAGAGCCTCTAGTTTATTTTTTGTTCTTTATCTCCCATTCTGCACGTGGCGGTGTACTTCGGTCTTTCCGGTCTTAAGATTTATTGTAGTAACAATGCTTCGGTGGACTGAAGGGGCCAAGCCTGGCAAGGTTGTTAAGAGGAAACGTACTGCTGATGATGTTATTGAACAAAAGTGATCATACGAAGGACATCGCAATAAGGGGTTCCAGGGCCGCTGGAAAAATGGTCGTACCTGGTTGACTTTCGAAAATGAGAAAATGTTTTGTACATATTGCAGGGACACCGTTTTTCTTGTCAAATAATCTCGTTGAGATAAGGATTCCGAAGAAATGTTTGTCTGTATCTTCATCATGACAAACATTTCTTCGGAATCCTAATCTCAACGCGATTACTTGTCAAACTGAAGAACTTTTTAAAAGATTATGAGGAATAAGA
This sequence comes from Gigantidas platifrons, assembly GCA_002080005.1. Lineage (NCBI taxonomy): Eukaryota > Metazoa > Mollusca > Bivalvia > Mytilida > Modiolidae > Gigantidas > Gigantidas platifrons. The sequence goes on along the minus strand of MJUT01020620.1, from coordinate 110,438 downwards.
CTGAAAAATAAAATATATTAACCAATATAGTGTGTGTGGTTTTTTTTTTACTAGTAAATTTATGTTCAGACTAGTAAAACCTAGTGCTTCACTAGCCCGAAGGACTAGTGGCTAAAAAAGTTTTTGGTGCAGACTGTATACAGTTAAAGACCGGTTGTGAGGGAAGTAGAATGTTTATTGTCCCCCGACACACAAACTATTACCCGACACGAAGCGGAGGGAAATACTTTGTGTTGAAGGGGACAAAAAACTTGCTACTTCCCAAAATAACTGGTTTTTACCTGTTTTATTATACTTTCACAATTGAAGAACAACAATAAAAGGGTTTTTTCTCTGTGATGTGGTTATTTCTAGGTTATTAAACTCATACTGATGAAGAACAGCAAAATAAAGCATATTACCTCAATATTGTGTTTATAGTTGCGTCATTTCAGATTTTTATCACTTAGCACTAATTAAAGTGTAATGAAATAAACTATAAATATATGTTTTACCAGTAATATTAAACAAATTCAACAGCCATAACAACTGAAACTTTCAATAATTTCAAGGATTTAAAAAAAACCAAGAAATATGAACGTGCAAAATTGCAGATAGGGAAAAAGTTCACTTCCGGGGAAATTACCGGTATCAAATCTATGACTGTTAATTTATATAGTAAAAATACTCATACTGTAAAAGTATAATAATTTAAAATAAATTTTCTTATGTTTGCTATAATGGATAGCAAATAAATAACTATTTTTTTTAACTCTCAAATATATATATGTTTTTGTCAGATTCCTTTGATCCATGCAAAGTTGTGAATTCGAATCCCACTCATGGCGAGGTGTACTTGATACAACTTTATATGATAAAGTTTGGTCTGTGACTTTGAACAGGTCAGTGGTTTTCTCCAGGTACTTCGATTTCCTCCACCAATAAAACTGACTGCCACAATATAACTTAGATATTGTTGAAAGTGGCGTTAAACACCATAAACCAAACCAGATTCCTTTGATCCATGCAATGTCAAAACAATCTATCTCTGCTTATTATAGAACTTACTTATGATATAAAAAAATCAATGGTACAATGTACATTGTACAGAATATATGTGTTCCAATCTAATTAGATATTCATATATATATTTCTCCTATTCTTTGCCTCTATAACCAGGTTGTTAAATTTTCGTAACATTTTTAATTACCACAGGGGTAAAATGTCTGTATGAGAATTCTTACCAAATTCATTTATATGTATATTGACGACACAATAAAATATTTCTAACATTTTGGTCATAGGGGAAACAGATTCCCTTTCAGCTACATTTGTGTACCTGTGGATTGCAATTCTTGATTCTTGATAGTTAAAATCCAGAGTGGAAAAATTTCGTTATCCACTGGTATAATTAGGATAACATATAGATCGAATGCGGACATGATAGAAGATACCAAAAAAAGTGTAAAATCCATTACACGTCACAATGCAATCTCTGTAAATTAATTACCGGTATGTGCTTCTTCAAATATTTTTGCGATATTTTTCCATATAATTCTGTAAAATGGCTTACAAATGGCATCCCAAAATAATCAGTAGACATGCATGTACTGCTCAGAAGAGGGGGGAAATTTGATTTTTTTTAGGGAGATTTTTAATGAGATTGTTTCTACTTCTACATATTTCTCTGTTCATCTATATTTGTTTTGTTACAAAATTAAAGGAAATTTGAAATGTTTACATTTGTCTTACACAATAATTAATTTTATTTGACAGTAAAGTATTACAGGAAATGGTGTTTAGCCATATTTATAAATGGGTTATGTTCCTTTACATATTACATGTATATAAAACAATGTTATAAAAAGTGTATCAGTATATTATAACATTGTTACAAAGTCAACTTTGACCTAGAAGGTCTATAGGATTCATCTTTGAGGTTGTTTGTCATTTTTTAGAAGTGAAAGGGGTCAATATTTAGGTTGCTTTTAGTGAAATTTATGATAAATTTGCAGGTAACTAATTACAGTGAATCCTGGCTAAACCAAACCTACTTTGGATAACTTTCATGTTCGGAATAGACAGGCATTTGGTTTATAAAGATTAAATTATCAAAGGTTTCCTACATTGTGACTTTATTAAAAGTTTGGTTTTTACAATATTTCAGTCTAGATATGTTGCACTGTATTTGGGGAAGTAGTTTTAGGATAGAAATGTCTACTTCCTTGTTATAAAATGCAGTGTACTAAAACAGATTTTATATAATATCTTATAAGAAGATAATTATTATTTTCCATATTAAGATAAGTTAACAATAAAACAATAAATTTAGAAGATTGAATATGCAAATCCTATAGTACTTAACTTGTAAGGAGAACATAAGTACACATATCTGTGCAGTAATTTCATGACTTTTTATATGATCACAAAAATTTAGAGGTTGTATTATTTATGGGTCTGTCCATTACATCATTTCAACTCACTTATCGTTCGCACAGAATAAATGTTGGTATAGAGTCAGGATATTGTAATGCTACTCATTTCCAAAAAGAGGCACTTAGTTGCAAAAATCTGATTTTTATGAATTTCTAAAAATAAATTCCTAGGAAATCCCTTTCAGAAAAATGGATAGCATTATTATGTTACTACATATTACCATTTATGACATTATTGATTGATATTTCATTTGATGGGGGTGTTATATATAGAGTGCTCACTGCTGTCCTCTAGTCTAGTAGTTCATAGGTTTTAATCCCCAATCGGTTCAAACCAAAGACTACAAATTTGATATTTGGTTCTTCTTCGCATGCAGCATTAAGAAATAAGAGCAAAGATTGGTTGGCTGGGAGACAGAATAATGTTCCGAGTGGAGCAACATGTTTACCTGTCGACTGTTCAGCGGGGTATCCATCTCAGCGTGTTGGTCTAGTATAAGACGGTCATAAGCATGATCTCATCAAAAATGTAATTTGTTCTCGTCATAATATAGCTGAAAATTGCTCACTTTGCATAAAAAACAACACTCATTTGATTGAATATTTATTGAATATTATTGTCACTATTGAAAGCACTTTTTTTTTTATAATTAAATCTTTCAAATTAACATTATACATTGTATAATTGAAAACAAAATGTCAAAAAAAATAATGTTAGTTATATCAATAACAAAATATTCATGTAAAATTGGACAGCACTAATACTGAATACTGATAACCAGCTTTTCTCTTGAAAACAATTTGTGCAGTAAAACACTTGTTATTTTGACATATTTTAATTTGATGTGAATACTGCAATCCGATTGGCTGATCCACCTGGAGCAACATTGGTTATATTCAATAACCTGGGTTGGTATTGTGACGTCACCAACGTGTTCATCCGCGTACGACAAATTCAAATAGTCACATGAAATAATCGCAATTAAAATCGAGGAATCATTAAATTTTGTTGTAAAAATTAAATTATAAGGAATATTTTAAATTGTTGAACAGGTTATACTTGCATATAACCTGGTTTGGGTCAGTTTACGCTTTTCATAAACCGCTTCGCAGTTTATTAAGCGTAAACTAACCCAACCCAGGTTCTATCTTATAACCTGTTCAACAATTTCAAATATTCCTTAAATATCGTAATGACTAGGGAAAAAAATGTTATCAAGAGAAAAAATGATATTGAGTGGAAGTTATAAATAAACTGGTAGTAAAATATAATAATATTTATTATCTCTTTTCCTGGTTATAGTGGATTTAGCAAGATATGGACAGTTTATTTCTTTACATAAAATTACAAATTGTTGATGCATTGAGTTTATTCCCTTTTTATCCAGATTTTGATCATATTTTTAAGGAAGAATTACAAGGTTAAAATATACAAATATTGGTTTTGGTTAAAGGTAGGGTTTTGGGAAAAAAAGAGAGGAATTTTAAAATTGATGTTAATATTTCAGACAGTTACGTATACATAAGTAATTATCATTTCATTTATTATTATAGTATTAATAAATGAGTGTTTTCATAATGGACCGGTTATACATGTATGTCCAAGGTTAGTCATAATGGCCCAAGGAAGGTTTTATAGGCCCGAGGCAACACAGAGGGCCAATAAAACCTTCCGAGGGCCATTATGACTTAACCGAGGACATATAACCGGTCCATTATGAAAACACCCATTTCTTAATACTTTTATTAACCATTCAATTTCAATTTTAGGTAATCTTCATTCTTTTTGAAGAAGGCCACAATGGACTGGTCTATTATGGCTTTTACCGGTCCATTATGGCCTTCTGTTGGCCATAATGGACTGGTAAAAGCCATAATAGACCGGCAAAGCATTTTGGAGCAAAATAATGTTCTTGCTGTATAAATACAAACTAGTCTAGTATTCGAATCATAATATAACCTATTGGTTAATAATAGGACTTACAAATGCATCACCAGATTTGTAACAAGAGTAAAGCGATAGGTGTCAATATTGGAACAGTAATTGCTTACTCATCCAAAGCACCTGAGTTCACCTTTGGTTTTTAGTTAAGTTCGTGTTGCTCAATCTTTAGTTTTCTGTGTAGAATTTGTAGATCATTATTTGTTCTTTTTTTTCTATTTATTTTGGCCACTGCATTTTCTGTTATTCTTCCATTTACATCTTCTGGTTACCTCTTTAAGTATCTTCAAACTCTTCTTGTATGTATACAGTCAGACCTGTCTTAAAGAGCACCTATATAGTGAAACCTGTCTAAACCGAACCCTGAGTAAACCGAAAACCTGCCTAAACCAGTCAGACTTTACAGTCCCATCTACTGAACCCTGAGTAAACCGAAAACCTGCCTAAACCAGTCAGACTTTACAGTCCCATCTACTAATTGTCTATATAATTTGAACCTGTCTAAACAGAACAAATTCTTCAGTCCCATAGGGGTTCAGTTTAGGCAGGTTTTACTGTATATAACAAATCCCTGTCTATAAAGGGCAGTCTCATTTTCCCCATTAATGAATAATACATATAAATTTAACCTGTATATAAATGGTAATTGCTCATAAGACCACATTTTCATGTTCCCTCGAGTGGCCTTTTGATGATGTCAACTGTAAGAACATACAACTATTTTTTCTCATTTTCACAACAGGAAAAACTTGATCTGCAACATACATGTAGCAGTGATATATCTGGCACATTTCTAAGTACTGACCTTTGTATTTATTTTTTGTTGTTTTATATAATGTAGGTCTATAGGTTTAAGATTATCTTTAAATATACTCTTTTATCTCCTGATGATAGGCAATGATCATCAGTTGTAATTTTATCATGTGCTATTTATACTATGGAGGGTCCCAAGTGAAAAAAAATATCTTCCTTTCAGATAATAAGTCATTATTTACAATACTGTGAAATGTTACAACATATTATCAAGTATGGTATTTAGTTCTTAGCACTGTTCAAGAAAAAAAAGTATGGAAGAGTTGAATTGGTATTAGGAAGAATATTTTTTCTACACCCTCTACCTATATGCATATTAACTGGAGTGCATTCTTTGCATTTTATTTAGGTGCTGGTAGAAAATCCAAATTTTAAATGGGCTTGCATTGCTTCATTAAGGTGTTAATGATTATTTTTTTTTAAATCCTCTACAATATTCTGTATTGATTGAAACCACATCTGTACAGAAATTACCATTTGAAGAACCTTTACCCCTTATGTTTTTTTGTTTGTTTATCAGATATTAAAAATGGCCACTTACTTGCCTTATAAAGCTTAAAACAGGAATTAATTCAAAAAATGTTTAAAAATCTGAGAACCAGCGAAACTAAAGTAATTATTATGATTAGATGGTCCAAGTTGTTTGAGTCTTCAATGACAAGCATGTCATTTGTAACCATGCATTCACAGTAATTGGAATTATGAAAAGAAAGTTTAAACAGTGATGGTCAATAATTCCACCTCTATCAACAAAACAAGCTACTACCTCTTACCTCAAAATGATTGAACAAAACAAGCAAAAAGACTATGACATATGGTGTTGGAAATTCAGGTCCTGGCTTGGAACAGGCACAACAATTAGGTGAGGGAGAGGTCCCAACAATTAGGTGAGGGACAGGCACAACAATTAGGTGAGGGACAGGCACAACAATTAGGTGAGGGAGAGGTCCCAACAATTGCATCTCCAATGACAATACAGAATGTTGACTTTACATCAGTTGCAACTTAATTAGAATCCACCCAAACTGATCCATCACTAGCTACATATATACAGTGTAACTTGTGCAATCCAACAACAGGTTTTTGACATCCTGTGACATCCGACAAAAAATTATGGTCCCAAAGTATTTCTGTTAACTAAAATACTACCTGAGTATTCTGACATCCTGTACAATCCGACACATTTCCCTGGTCCCTTGGTGTGTCGGATTAGACAGGTTCCACTGTACTACAGATTGTGTTTTAAATTTTTTATATCTGTGAAGTGTTGAAATGAGCAACAGGGTTTAATACAGCAATGGATCATAACCTTTCTTTACCTATAAATAGATGTAAGACCTTTCTATACTTACTTTGTTATAATCTGTTTTTGAGACATTGACAATCAGACAAAATAAAAGTCATTGTGATGTGACATCTTGTATGCATTGTATACATAAAAAGTATAATTATCATGATGTACCCAATATTTAAGAAATGTAAAATTATGGATGTTCTTGATTGGTGTTGCCTCTATCTGTTGTATGTAAATGATGTGGATTGATTGTTTATATTTGTATTTCCTGGTATTGTCAGGTTGATTGTAATCTGTAGTGGGTTTTTTATGCCAGCACTAATAATTACTGTCAAACTGACAGTGAACAGCTTCTGTCTTGGAATTGTTCCATATATTGACCCCATTGATGGACAAACAGCTGTGTTTTTGAATATAAACATTATACAAAATGTATATAAATACCTGTATTATAGATTTACCCACAAAATGCTACATTTTCACTTTTGATTTTGAGCTTTTTTACATTTTTCAAATCCACTAACACGTATACATGATAAACATCTTTTTTATTGTTGAATATACAATGTACAGTTTGTACATTGTACATGTACATTAGAATTCTGATCATATGTGTTTAATTACCATGGTAAATTGGAATAATTAGTAAGTTTTTTTAGTAGATTTAGATTTGATAGGATGAAGCTAGGAAAAGTCAGAAACACTAGGGAAAAAAACAAGTTATACAGGAAAAAATAGATCATCTACCGCATCTTCTTTTGCAATTGCAAGCAATTAATTTCTATTCTCTGCTTCAATGGATATAAAAGATCGTTTATTTTGGTTGAGAAGCCTTTGTATATGATTCATCTGATTGTTTTTAAGTACATGTATTTACAATTTGGGGGGATGTAAGGTTGAGAAGCCTTTGTATATGATTCATCTGATTGTTTTAAGTACATGTATTTAAAATTTGCAGGGTTGTAGGACAACACAATGAATTAATCAATTATTAGAAATATCAAGTCAAGCCTGTTTGATCACTAAAGTTATTTCCCTGTATCATTTCTAGATCCTTACTGATAAATTATATGTTAAAGTTTTGAAGAACTACATCCTAAAGGGTCTTCTAAGATATAAAGAGTCTCTGTGAAAATTATATAAAAACATCTTCTTTACTGAAACCATTGATCTGCACCCAGAATGTGTACCATTTATGATTGTTACCATAATGTGATGACTTTGCCATCGTGGTCGTGATTGTATGGTAATTGGATTTACCTGTGCAATCAGTGCCTATCACCACTAATGCTGTGAGATTGAATCCCGCTCATACATGTACTAGCGAGGTGTACTCCATAAAACATTAATATATTTGATCAAGTTTGTCAGTGATTTGCAGCAGGTTGGTTTTTTGTCTGGGTACTCCTGTTTCCTCCACCAATAAAACTGACTGCCATGATATAACTGAAATATTGTTGAAAGTGGCATTAAACACCATAACTCTCTCTCTCTCAGTCTACATGGTATTAAATTTAATTAAAATTAATTAGATATACAGTAGTCACCTATTAATAGGCTAATCCAACCAAAGGCCACCCCTCTTATTAGGCTAATCCAACCAAAGGCCACCCCTCTTATTAGGCTAATCCAACCAAAGGCCACCCCTCTTATTAGGCTAATCCAACCAAAGGCCAACCCTCTTATCAGACTAATCCAACCAAAGGCCAACCCTCTTATCAGACTAATCCAACCAAAGGCCAACCCTCTTATCAGGCCAAATTTTAGATACACTGATCGGGGATAGTAAAAAAAAACTAGTAAATTGTCCCCCCTCAAGAGAGACTACCCCTCTTATAAGGCCACTTTTTCATTGCAGAAGAGGGGGGGGGAGGCGGGGGAGCTCAATGAGTTAGGTCGTTGGATTAAACAACTCATACAAGCCTTTCACCAATACGGCGTGGGTTTGCACCCAGCTTTGTAAATTACAAAATAGGGTGAACTCAACTCGCAGCTGCAAGTGATAAAGTTTACCAGTTGCTTGCCCATGGTCGGTGATTCTCTGCGGGTACTCCGTCTTCCTCCACCACTAAAACTGGTCGCCATGATATAGCTGAAATATTGCTGAAAGTGGCGTTAAAACACCAAAAATTCAAATTCATTCATTGCAGAAGTGATGGCCTGATAAGAGCTTGACTACTGTATATGTATATTTATTCAAATTCTGTTTACATAGCTCTCTTATGTTGATACCTTGAAATGTCTTGGATATTTACAACAGAAAAAAAACCATGTGGGTGGAAATAAATTTCGAAGAGTATGATTATTCATTTCAAAGATCTAATAAGAGTGAACTAAAGTGAAGATACTATTTCATACAATCTCTCAGGTGGAAATTGACAAGTCTAGACGAATCACAAATTAATAATTGTAATTCCATTAGGGATCCCTCCCTATGTCCAATATCAGTGTAGTGTTTCACCATACATCTCTTTATTCTGTCTTAAATTGATACAGAGTATATATAAAAGGGTTATAGATCTTGTATTTTCTGGCAGTATGTGACTCATTGGAACACAAATTTTCTGGATTTATGACTATTTTTCATGTAATTGTGTAATCTTAGTATTTCTCGAGGATGCAGGAAATTCTTACTGCAAAATTTCAATTGATTTACGAGTTCTTCAAGGCAAATTACTTCTTTTTTTTTATTTGCCCGAGGAATCTACTTTTCCCATTTCCAGTTAAAATTTCACTTCTGGTATTTGAAAATAGTGATTACTGGTACTGAATTCTCTACCAACCAAATTTATAGCTGATCTAGTTTCACGCTGCTGCCATCACTTGTAGTCTGTTGTCGTCGGTTGTGTGTACGTTAATTTTCATCTCTGAAACCTAATTGCCAATTTTTACCAAACTTGGTCGTAATCACCCTTAGCGTATCTAGCTATAGTTTCGAAGTAATATCAGGAGATGATGCCAATTTGAATCATACAACATGACTGCAGGACCTTGACTAGTTTAACATTGGTCCCTAAGGGAAAAAAAGAACTTGATTGAGTCCAAACTGTTAATAAGAAAGGATGTAAATAAACATGAGAGACTATCCAACATTACACTTAGACACAAATCAAAGTAAAGAAATATCACCTTTATAATCGTTGAATGGTTCCTTTCAAAGTTATCATTTTCTGTGTGCATCAGAAATCCAAGATGGGCAGCACCACAGAACAAAGATTTTCTAGGACCATATGGGCAAAGTATTTTTAAAACCACTGAACCTTTTAGAGGAAATTTGACTGGAATGTTTCTTAGATGGTACTCTATGAAATGTATGTTGTTTTTGTCAAATGAAAATCCAAGATGGCCACCACCTCAGGACAGAGTTTGAAATAGGATACTATGGGAAAGTAAATAAAAACAATTTCAAAGTTGATTGAACCTAAAATGTGCACGAAAGACTTGGATGGTCCCTTATAAAGTTTTCATTCTTGTATAGATATGGCTGTCGCAGCAGAACGATTATTTTAAAACAAAAAATGAATAAACGTTTTTTTCTGTCAAAACACTAGAAATTTTACTGAAAATTATAATGAATAATCATTGGATTTTCAATTTTTCATGTCGATCAGAAATCCAAGAAGGCTGCCATCACAGAATGTTATTTCATTATAAATTTGGGAATACAATTAAAATGCTTTTTCTTAGAAACTGCAAACTTAATACATTAATTACCAAGTGAGTGTTACAAGTTCAAGTGAGACTCTACTGAGATTTTGACCAACATTTCAAAATGACTTTGTTAATATTTAACTGCTACAAAATAACTAGCTTTGTAGCAAACATTTCAATGAAACCATATATTTAAAAAAAAAAAATATGTTCATGTTTGTACCATTTCTCATCACTATCTACCCAGTGAACTTTATATTGTTATTACCAACAACATGAAACCATGAGGCAATGGCATGTATCATCCTACGATAGATTTGTACTTTAATTTTTTGAGATTTGATTGAATTAAAAGAAATCTCATGTAATGGTATTGAATAGCTAGAAATTTTACTTTAAAGTTGACATTAAAATTGATCCAAATCTGATTGTAAATTTGTAGAAACTGACTAACAGATATAGATTTTTAGCCTTTCATTTCCGACAATATTGATTCGAGCAGCTGTTTTGTTTCTATCTGATGGCACAGGGTAATAATAATTATAAAGTCCCCTTATAATTGTCCTCTATAACTGAAGGAGTAAAAGGCGGAACAAATTGTCACTATCAGTGGATATAAAACTTCTTTTTTAATGAATTATATCGGAGCAAGGATTGGAATGGGAACTTTTTACGTGTGTAGCGTAGGGATATACTATAATGTGTATCGCTTCAAAAAACATGGTGCCACCTACTCACAACAATAAAATAATTAAAATGCTTACCTTGAAATAATATTTGAAGCATACACAAAGCCAAATAACGTCTAATTTTTACGTTTCAACCTGGAAGTCTTCATAAATATGTATGACATCGACAACGAAATGGCACGAAATATAGCGAGAGTGAAATTTATATTGTTTTTATTTAACTCTGAAAATTCTGTAATTCATGGCTATCTATATAAAGACTGATACTGAGGAAAATTAAAAAGGTTGGGGAATTTATTTTTTTATTGTCCATCGGCCTAAAGCTCTGTCATGTATATCTACATAAAGAATGCATGTTTTCTACAAACAACTATAAGTTATGAATATGAATTTTTCACAGGCATTTGAACTCAACGAACTTTATGTTGAAGGGTATAGTTTTACAAACATCTGCCACTGAGAGGGAGGAACTAAAACACCTTCTGTTTATCATGATATCTACAATAGTATGGGTCATCAGATGTATCTTACTGTTCATTATGATATACATGTATCATAGACAAGAGTGGGTTTGAAATGTTTCTAACAGTCACCTACTGTTACTGACTATTTATCATCAGCTTTAGTATCTAGGAGTAATACAGTGGAACCTGTCTAATCCGACACATCAAGGGACCAGGGTTGTAAATGATGTAGGAATCCTCAGATTTTATTTTAGTTAACAAAAATACTTTGGGACCGTAAATTTTGTTGGATGTCACAGGATGTTGGAAAAATCAGGTGTTGGAATGCACAAGTTCCACTGTACCACTAGATAATCCTCCATAGCATTCTACATGTTGTATGTTAAATAAAATCTTTTTGGGGCTTTATACAGATTTCACCTGAAGTTTGATTTAGCACAAATTCAGGTGGTTACTTTTCAATGCAAGCATTTCTATTAATTTTTTTATTTAAGACCACATTGTTTTCAAATATGTGTTTAAAATTATCCTTGAATCTGTAGGTTTCTACTGACATTCAGTATTTTACAGTATCTACTAGGATTTACTTTTTATCTAAAATGTTTGGATTTTGCATAAATTATTTGATCATAAATCCTTTTGACTGGTTCTCAAATTTATTGGCATTACACCTATCTAACAGAAGTAGGAGGGGGTTGGGAGGAGATGGAGGAGAGTCATCAACTATGTCTTACATGTATATTCCCTGAAGATTACTTCCTTGTATAGACCTGTACACAGGAACTGCATGTAGATTAATTGTAGCTTCAAATTAAGTTTAAATATGTTTTTTTTTTTAAAGTTATGATAATAAATGCAATAAAATGTATACTTTATTCAAGTTTTTTAAATAATTTTTATATATACACAAATGTATTTAGTAGACTTAAAAAAAAGAATGTACAATTGGCAGCTGTGAAAAAAAACATTGAAGATATTCCGTATTGAATACTGAGGAAAAGAAGCAAGCAAAATATTAAAACCTCACACATTTCTCTTCATTACTTTTTGGATAGTGGGCCATGCTCACATATATATGGTTATTTGAAGTAATATGATAAAATTATAGATTTTTAATATTTTGAAGTTTTATTAAAAGGGGACATAACTCATTTACAACACATTTCATAGATGTCTGATAAGTATATGAGAAAACTGGACATTACATAAACTAGAGAAGCTGAAATAGGGAACTTCAATATGACCTATAATTGTATAAAATTCTAAGAATTTAATGTTTGCTTACACTATTTGAATTTTAATGTAAAATTTTGTCTTTGCATAATTCATGTTTAGTAAGAGTTATTTCCCTTTTGTATAGGTATATAAGCCTATTTTGTATGGAAATTTGTGGCAGTTTTATGTTTTCAATCTTATTTCAAACCCAAATTCCCTGATAATTAGCATTTTTATTGATTATTTTTAGCTATAATAAGTATTGATTTATTTTTACAAGAAAATTCTTTCTTTCCATAAAAATTGTATGCATTGTATTTAGTTAAATTTCCCCATTCAATTATATCAAAATACTTGAACTTGGACCTGCCGTTCCACAAATCATCATATTTCATGGAATTGGCATACAGATAATTGTAGAATTAAACAGTACAAAGCAAATTGCAAGTGAGGATTGCCTATATGTAGAAGTGAATTATGATACATTTGAATATTACAGTGTGACTTGATAAGAAATAAATTCCTAAAATAGGAGGAACGGACTGATTTTTCAGATTTAATGAACACAATTGAGGCCGGTAGCTAGAATTTTTAATCATAATTCAGACAAAATCTGGACTTTTATAGTCGTCATACAAACTGAACCACACAGCTTATGCATGTGCAGCAAAGGTGTGCAATAATTATATAAGGTCCACTAGAATGCAATGACAAACTTCTTAATTTTGTCCACACTAATTGAGTATTATCTTCCTAATGTGCAGCATCAGGGCCGTCTTAACAGCATCATAGGCCCCGGGCAAGGCAGTGCACTGGGCCTTACCTAGACAACCACAGGAATAAAAATGTAAATGTCGATAAAATTAAACATATATTTATTGTATTGGTACTTCGAACAAAATCAGTGTTTAAACATTAAAAAACATGCTATTCACAACATACATGCATTAGCATGGGACCCCCATGGTTGTGGGGCCCCTGGGCAACTTCCCGGTGTGCCCATGCATTATGATGGCACTGTGCAGCATGGATGCCCTCACATCATTTCCATTCTTTTAAGGGCCCGGATGGCTCAATGAGTTAGGTAGTTGGATTACCTAACAACTCATACAAGCCCATCACCAATACGGCGTGGGTTCGTGCCCGACTTTGTAAATTACAAAAAGGGTGCATTCTGATTCGACTCGCAGCTGCAAGTGATAAAGTTTACCAGGTGCTTGCCCATGGTCAGAGGTTCTCTCTGGGTACCCCGGCTTCTTCCACCACTAAAACCTGATCGCCATGATATAGCTGAAATATTGCTGAAGGTGGCATTAAAGACCAAAAATCTCAATCTCCATTCTTTTATTTTTAGTATTATATGTCTGTGATAGTTATTTACATTTGGACTACTGCAAGCTAAGGTTGCACTTTTAGTGGCCACTTAGGGTGAAAAATGAAACACCATTAATCATTCCAAATCTTAATTGTTTTTGAACACAAACATCATACCTACAAGATTCCAACTGATCAGGGATAGTTTCCATCATTTTGATTGAAAAAATATATTTAAAGATAATGCTGTCAAAAAATCTGTACGTATGGGACAATTACTTATGATTATTAATTTTTTTTCCCTCTAAAGACTTTATCAATTGTTTTATCATATGTTCAAATCAGAACTAGCTTGCTTTCAACACTATAGAACAACCAGGGCTTTCTGGTAAGATATCTTTTTATAATTTTCCCATTTTTCAAGCTGCCTCAAAATAATTGAAAAAATTGTTGATTTTTTCTCTTTAAAAATCACAAAAGCTAAACTATTCTTCATTTAACATAGTGATTATGAAATTTTACTATTCTTTTAACCAATGAAAAAAATTATTAAGATATCTGATACATAAAATTCACAATAGACTATTTTTAAAATGTTTGATTTTCCATATTCTTGTCCCATACGTAAGATTTAATTGACCATGTTTAGTAAAATTAAATGAAACAATAACATTCTATATTAAAATCTTCCAATTGTTTCAAAGAAATAAGGTGATGAAAATTGTAAACTAAACCTTTTACATAAATTTGATATAAAAACGATGAGAAAGAATCACCAAAGACATCATTTTTTGCCTTAAAAGAAACAACACATATATTTTAACTCCTGTTTCTTGCAAAAAATAAACACATTTTTTACTGAATAAGCTGATTACATTATGAAGTCTACATTTTGTATAGTGTTCAGAATTAAAATTGTAGCTTTTGACTCATTTTTACAAGTATAAAATAATACTTTTTACAATTTTGTTCCATAAGTAAGATTTTATAGCCCATATACAGAAGTAAAATTCAATAATTCAGAAACATCGTATTTAAATTTTCCAAGTGTTTCAGAGTAATCAGGTGGTAGAAATAGTATATTAGACCCTTTAAGTTAATTTTATATGAAACAATCAGCATTGGATCACCAGACAACTATTCTTTTTCCAAAAAATAAGCAAATACAAATGCCAATTCTTGTTTCTTGCAAAGAATTAACAAATTTTAGACTGACTAAGCTGATTTAACTAAGTAGTCAACACATTGTATAGTATTCATAATTAAAATTGTAGCATTTGACACATTCTTACAAGAAAAACTTGATATTTTTTGTCACATACATGTATAGGACTATATAGTACAATGATTGGGATTAGAGGGGGCCATGCGCCATTTATCACATTCCATCTGAAAATGTCCCATTGAAATCAGAAATATTTACAAAGAATGTAAAAGAATGGCCCATTGAAATTCTGAATGTGAATAGAAAATGTCCCATTATCGAAATTTTAATCCTAATCACTGATAGTGTAATCCCAACATCTTACGTATGGGACAAAAGTTTGCAATATTTATTTTGTTGTGGATTTCACTTACATTTAATATAGAAAGTAATGCAATGTATTCTTATTTATTAGTTTTCTACTTTTTTACAAATGTGACTGTTTATTTAGCTTATTTTGTCAAGTTTGGGAAGAAAGAGCAAACACTCTTACATCTCTATCAACAACTTTTTGGATGGATATAAGGAGTTAAGCCTATGTTTATGTAGTCATCAGTGTATTAGAGATGTAATGATGCAAAGAATGCAAGTCAGTAAAGGAATTTAAGAGAAAATTTTCTACCTTACGTATGGGACGTTTCAGATTGACTTTGATGTCTTGTCTTGTCTACATTAATTGGTGATAGTCAAAACCAAAGTTATTAATACTTAGGTACCTTGATAAAACCAAAGTTATTTATACTTAGGTACCTTGATACCATTCAAGTAAAAAGTAAGATCTTATATTTCAAGTATGTACTTTTCATGGAAATATGGCTTACGTATGGGACAGCATGGGTTTCGGAAAATGTCTTTTCAAACTTTGAAGACTTGAATTAAAAA
Source organism: Gigantidas platifrons (assembly GCA_002080005.1). NCBI lineage: Eukaryota > Metazoa > Mollusca > Bivalvia > Mytilida > Modiolidae > Gigantidas > Gigantidas platifrons. The sequence goes on along the minus strand of MJUT01020620.1, from coordinate 94,556 downwards.
AATGATCAGAATTCTCTCCATTCTTTTTTGTCATAATTCTTCCTCACACTCTCAACAAAAGATTTAACTGTATATAATGTAGATAAATAAGAAGATGACTCCATATAATTCCTTGTTAATCTTGTGAATGACTATTTTGTTAAAAACGATTACATACCATCATATTTCGGTTAACATCTTCTCTGATAATGATATTATATTGAAGTGCTACATGTTATATACCAACAGAAACTAGAGAAAATTCTCTATAAGCTGAAGCTGACTTTAACTTTGTTATTCTTGAGAGAAAAATGTATTACACCTTTAAAAATGGGGAAAATATGAAGTGGCCGCTCGTAACAAGCATTTTTTGGCAAATTTTGGGTATGTATGAGCCTGTATTTCCATAACCGTTCATAATAGACCATTGAAAGTTATCTATTGTATAGACCCATGCACCAAGTTTAAACATATCATTCATTTATTTTATATTGCAATATATCATTTGCTGATCAATTAAACAATATCCTTTAAAAAGGGCAACCTTAGCTTGCAGTAGTCCATTTGGTTTAACGTTTTTCCTTGATACTCATATGTAATAGTAAAAAAAATCAGCATATGTACCATGTATTTGATGTTGTAATTAAACCCATGCTGTTTAAA
>MJUT01020620.1:77021-93402 GCA_002080005.1 Gigantidas platifrons | reverse complement strand
ATGATAGCAAAAATACCAATCAAATAAAATTAGAGGTTTACTGTATTTTTACACATACATATTACTCTATTTTTTTCAACTGGTTGGGCGTGGCTTAATAAGGGTTGACTGATTACAGGAAAGTCCATGGAGGACCAGTTTACCTGATCAATTTCATTTATACAGCTATATTCAATCGTGCGTGTATGATCCAATCTGTGTATTTGAATTACACCCTTGTGTGTTCCATTCCTTTTGCATGAATTGATTTCGGTGACACTGCTGAATACAGTTCAATAATGTCAATAACGGGAACTGCCCTGTACATACACAAAATAAAATCGAATGCTCTCATGTAAATTTAAAGGTCAACTCCGCCCGACCAGTTAAATAAAATAGAGTAATACTACCCGCTATATTCATTGGTGTAGGACACAAATCCGCAAAAGAAGTCATTTGGGTACTAAAGTTAAAAGTATCCTTGGAAGAAAAGAGATTTATGAATATAAAAAAATCCTCAGAACCAGGAGGAACATATTTATAGTCTATTATTATATTCTATAGTATTTCAGAGTCTGTTTCCCCAATAGAAATAACGATAAGATACTACATTTTTACAAAATGGAAAGATCACATACAAAGTGCTACACAACCCACATAGTCAAGTAAAGAACTCCATGGGATGGGCAAATAGAAGTTGTCTACCTCTACTAAATACTGACTGCCTTCAACAAGTTGTAGATTATATCTTTTGAGTAATAAATAATCACAGGATGAAATAATATTTCCAATACTGTTAACAAATATCCCAGGAGGGTGGTAGTCTTTGAAGTAATACAGAATATCTAAAGTACAGTTTAAGCCAGTAACAGAACAGAAAATTCACAGAATGATCCCTAAGTTATTGCAAAGGAGGGGGAAGATATTTGTACTTATGACCATTTTATTCAGACTATGAGCCTCAAGCAACCTAAAAAATAATATAAAGTCAGCACTACTTAATAAAAATACAGTACCGGTAATGATGTTGTAATATTTCTATTAATAATGAGGATAAGATCATTTACTCTCTTTCTTCTGTTTGTTGGATGCCAAAGAAGATTTAAAACGCTAATATTTGAAAAATGTAGAAAATGTATATATTTGTTATCAAACCGTAGTTAGAAGCTTTGCAGATCATTATAAAAATGCTAACTATAATTGAAATCTATTTAAAAAAGAGATGTGTGGTTGATTTGAATGCTCCATATGTAAGTAATCAGATGCCTCACTATGTTTATTCTGCATTCTACTGGGTTATATTGATATCTAATAATAACACAGATTTCATGAATGGGATGTCAGTCAGCTGATACAAACTGATCACAAATCAATGCATAGGGATTGGTTATAGTATAGACAGTATTTTATGAATGAATTCTTCTTCACGGCATCCTATAATGCATTGTAGACCCAAGAGAGACAAGAATGGTCAATATTATAGGCTTTTATGCCAATCTAATGAGAATTAGATCTCCACTTGCTCCCTATTTTCTATCTGTTGTTTTGTAGTCGCCAGGTAGAAAATCGGGAGCAAGTGCGGAGATCTCATTTTAATTAGATAGGTCTATATGCCTAACTATTAGAAATGTAATACAGTATGTACAATGGAAGCATTTTAATTAGAAAAAAAAAATTAATTTAAAAATCCAATATATATTTGAATATATTGAAATGGGGTCAGAATTTTATAAGAGACTGATTATTTCACTTGTACGTTTCCTCTGGAGCCAGAAATTTTTGACTCAAAACAAATTTAATTTGTTATAGCATGAAACATCGGTAATTTTTCTTTGAAAACTGCAGCATCTTTAATTCTTTAGAGAAATGTACTTGATGAATTTAAAGTTTGTTTTTGGGGAGAATTTGAAGTTCAATGTAACCTGACATTGATTGACTTCAAGATGTGCAGGGGATTATGTTGTTTAACGACACATTCAACAATATTTCAGTTATATGATATCGTGGCAGTCATTGACAAACTCACAACTTTATTGTTGATATCAAGCTGTACAATCAGTCTACTGTCCATGGGTAGTTTGAACTTTAGAGAAATGTACTCGGTTGACCTTTGTCTTATGATCTTTCCAATGGTGATGAAAGTGAGGTCACACTTAATGAGAACTAATACAGTTCAGGCTAATTAGACATATAGACACAGCAATACAAACTATTTTATTGTTTATCCATCATCTGGAACAGTCAGTCATACAAGATACATAGGTTTTGCCATGTCATAATACATCATATTGCATGAATTTGATTAATTTAGAATGAGAAATCTATAAATACTTGTACACCCTTTATTTTGGATGTGGTTAGGATTATTTTGGTGTAATTGTTTATTTTTGTACACTGTTTTGATGACATAGAGTGACTTATGCAATCATATTCAATGATTGATGTGTGTGTGCTTATAGACACCACAACCATTTTCTAAGCTGCTTCATTATCTCATCATTTTCTGTGCCTACATGGGGGATTGCCCTTTGTAAACTTAGAATGTGTTGACTCCACTTGTTGATGAAAAAAAATGTTTATCCAAACAAAATATCCCAATAACAACATATTTTGGTGACACATTAATTTCTTTGAATGATGTGAAAACAGTTAGAAATCTATATAAATTGTGATTTTTTTTTTGTATCTGTAGAATAATGGTCTACATCCATCCAACAAATTCTACCATTTTACCATATAGCTTAGTCAGTTAATAACAATCATTTGTATACTGTCCATTGTTTATGTTGAACATCTTTATTCTTTTGAGTGTGTTTCATCTTTAATTTGAGTTGTGAAGTTTTCTGGTTGTTTTCTTATATCTATTTGAACACTTGACTTGAGATTTTCTTATTGAGAGGGTTGTGATCAAATGAATATTGGTTTTATTTTTACCCAAACACATACATGTATGTGTGTCTCTCTTAAGCCAGGGCCTTGATTTTCAGCGTTTTTTACTGTTTTCATTTGTGTTGTGGTGTTTAAGATATTCTTTGTTATATTCATTGTTCACTGCTACTGTTCAACATTTTATTTTCAATTTTGACCTTTTCATCCCATTTTAACATCTTAAAGGTCTAAAGATTTTATTACTTTTTATTTAATTTGTGAATTCTAGATATTATTTCACCTGCCTCACTGTTAATTATAACTCTTTTTGGGTCCTTGTTTCAAGAAATGTTCAGGTTAAATACCTCTGATGATATTTAAATTTGATCTACTTATACGCATTTCAGTAAATTAATAAATGTCAAAATAAGAAAAAGGATCGTGGAAGCTAAGTGTGAAAAAATAAAGCTGATGACGAAAGAAATCCACCATATTTTGTAGTTATATGAAAATGCATAGAGATGAAAAAAAAAAGGATAGGTAATAAGAATTGATCCTGTGTGATGCCCCCCTTTGATTACAGTAATCAAAACAAGATTTTTTTTTTATAGATAATAACCTGTACTCTTAATACCCATTTCCAATAAGTCTAAAGGATTTTATTACGTCATACTGTTTTCTTGAAATATTGTGTGAAACAGTTCAAAACAAGCAGTGGTAGAATATTAATTAGGCCAAAGATTTCCATTTATTTTCAATGAAACCTAGGAAGTAAGAAAATGTTGCATTAAGTTCTCTACAAGATAAGACAAGATTAAACATATAAATCTGGCTGATATCCTATCTTTATAAATTATCAGTGGAAGCATCTTGGCCATGGCATAAGTTACCACAGGTCTTTGAAGTGAAGGTTGAATTTCATCTAGCTATCTAAGAGGATGATTCCTAACTTAGTGTAATATTGCATTAAAATGTAAGGCCTTGAATGTGCTTTCAATGAAGTTGCTTCCAGGAAGTCCGCTCTACTTAATAAATGGAATTATCTTAAAATGGCTTTTTATCATCAGTTTAACCAAATTATTTTCTAACTTGTGAAGTATATAAGAGAAGAGTTATGATGGAAAGGAAATGAAAAATCCTAAAGATTTGTATAGGGATTAAATTCTAGTATTGATGGAATTATAGGAAGTTTTACACAATTTTATATGGTTTTATTAAAAAAAACAAAACAATTATTGTAGAATTTTCACAGGAATTTTATATGAAAATTATTCATTCTGAGGACACAGAGTTGAAACAGTATAAGTGAACTAATTATTAATGTTTTGTTTTGGATAGTTTTTATATATTATTTTGAACACTGATTTAAGGAGGAGATGATTCAATCATGTCGGGGGGAGGAAAAACTACCGGTATTGTGATCTATGATGAGGAAAATTTAGATGACAATTTAGATTGAAACAAACGTTTTTAAAAAAAAAATCGCTAACATCATCGGAGAATAACTAATCAATATTTATTTTTCATCGGTAAATTATAAATATGACATCGGTGGTGGTATATGTGAGATGACCGTGCCATTGTTAGTTACCTAATGATTCTCTGCCTAGAAAATGACCAATACTTGACACTGACAAACAGCTGTTCTAAATACAACAGGAGATATTTGTTTATAAATGGTGATATAATTTTGTTTCCTTCCAAAGTGGTCGTATCCTCCACAGGAAATTGTCACGAACAATTTACACAGTTTTAAGTCCATTGTGTGTGTATAAAATAATTTTGTTTTTGAATGAGTCACTTGTGGATTGAAAAAGTTATATATTTTTAAGAGAATTTCTTTGATGTGCGAATCTCATTTTTTGTTTTTTTGTGGGTGAAAATGGAAATAATTTGAAGGAAGTATTTGATTAAAAAATGTGAAGTGTGTTCGTTTTATGTCAATAACCTAGTAAGATACATACATGTATAACAGGATTTTCGAGAAATTTCATTGATAATAAAAAGTTTTTTGGATTAAAAATAGACACATGGAGAAAATGCATCAGTTTGAAAATCGTAGTTTTCGACATCGAAAAGTATTAACTTTACAAAAGTTAGAGAAAAAGAAACCGTTCAGTAGATCTCTATCATTAATAAGTCGAATTAGGAATCTTTGGTCACGATCAGATAGCTCGTCCCGAACCTCTACAGTACCCACAACAAATATTGCAACAACACCGCCGAAGTCTAAGGAGGAATGTGATGGCAATAACCGTACAAGAAATGCAAGATTAGGTAAAGTTTCTTGATTTTTTTTCGTTGTTCAAAAATATTAAGAAATAAAAATTTTAAAACAAGAAGTGCATGTCAACAATAGTCTATGTAAATTTATTTTGATTCATATGTCAAGCTTGTAATGTTAAAACATAATTTTTGTGTAGCAATAGCATATTGTCACAATAGATATTTTACATATACAATTAATATAATATTCCTGTAGAAGATACTGGATCATAATGCCCATTAGATATCTGGTCACGAACTGTCATTTCTTGAAACCTACATACTATAAATCCCCCCCACTTATACATACGACTTTTAAATTTGTTTTTTCCCTTAATTTGTACTGGTCAGCCAGTAGTTCTCACCTGACTATTAATTCTTGCTGGTCAGCTAGTAGTTCTTTCATAACTATCAATTCTCACTGGTCAGCTAGTAGTTCTTTCATGACTATCAATTCTCGCCTGACTATCAATTATTCTTGCTGGTCAGCTAGTAGTTCTTTCATGACTACCAATTCTCTCCAGCCAGTAGTAGTTCTCTCCTGACTATCAATTCTTGCTGGTCAACTAGTATTTCTTTCATGACTATCAATTCTCGCTGGTCAGCTAGAAGTTCTTTCATGACTATCAATTCTCGCTGGTCACTAGTATTTCTTTCATGACTATCAATTCTCGCCTGACTATCAATTCTCGCTGGTCAGCTAGTAGTTCTTTCATGACTATCAATTCTCGCTGGTCACTAGTATTTCTTTCATGACTATCAATTCTCACCTGACTATCAATTCTTGCTGGTCACTAGTATTTCTTTCATGACTATCAATTCTTGCCTGACTATCAATTCTTGCTGGTCATTAGTATTTCTTTCATGACTATCAATTCTCGCCTGACTATCAATTCTTGCTGGTCACTAGTATTTCTTTCATGACTATCAATTCTCGCCTGATTATCAATTCTTGCTGGTCACTAGTATTTCTTTCATGACTATCAATTCTCGTCAAGTGTGCTCATTTTACATGAACATACACAATTTTTTCTGTTAAAGTTTTTTTTACTAGGTAAGGAAGCTACTACCATGACAGTTTTCACTCAAACTATTCATTTGGTTGATTGATTGTTGTTTAATGCCAATTTTAGCAGTATTTCTCCTATATCGTGGTGCTATTCATTTGACAACTTGTGTATTCACTAGATGGAAAAAATCATTACTGATGAAAGCAATTCCAGAATCTTGTCATGTCGTGCACACTAAATTTGATATCTACTCTTTTATTACTACTGGCAAGGACTACTCCTGATCAGTATGTATGAAATGGGGATTTTTACGCTTGTTCATGCCTTCATGTTAGTATTCTTCAGCCTTTATATCTCTCTTTTCATTTGGCTGATCAATTTTCAGTGTTATTCAAGAAATAATACATTTTACTATTACAGTATACCAAATTAAAAGTGTCTTCCCTCCCTCCCCACATACAGGTAAATCTTTGTTTTATGTTGATGATTACAAAGAAGGAAATCAAATTTACTGAATTTTTTATAATCTGATATTTTTTTACTTTATAAATTTTTGGAACTATTGTTTTATTATCACTAAACATTTTTTTTACCTCTCGTTTACAAGTAATCATAAATTTTATCATTCTTTGCCTAAATTTTTTTTCCACCTACTTGTACTTGCCCGAAAGCCAAATTTAGAAAAAAAAAATATATTTATTCAAACAAATTCTTTCATAATTTTCACTTGTCCGAATCCAGTTTCACTTGTCCAGAGCATTGAGCAAGTGTGGTTAGCCCAAAGACTGTTGTATATGTGATGATTTGACATGTTTAAAGATGATAGTCGATTTAGTTGGACAACTGTTTAAACTATCAATATTACTTATAAAATTTGTTTGCGTTTTGAAAATTTCTGTCTTAATTATAATTTTAAATACTTTTAATGGTGACTTTAGTATAATTTCACTTAATCTTTAAATTAATTTCATTCCTATGGAATTAGAAAGCTTTAATTTGCTTGTTTATTTTGTCTCCAAATTTTAGTTTATTATTATTATTATTTTTTTATAAATCTTGAAAATGCAGGCTTGCTGGTTACTGTTAAATTACATTTTTTTCCGTACATATAAAAATTAGGCAATATCTAGGTCAGTGTGAAAACCTTGGTCTCACTAATTTCCTTAATAACCATGATAACTAAACCTTAGCTCTTCTATGAATTGATTAATTGATTATTAGGGAACTAATAATGTGTACTGAAGCAAGATAAGATAGTAGACAACATCCTGTATAAAGTTATAGATCTCAATCAGATGCAAAGGAATGAGGGTTATCACATGCATGTTGACCTACTTAATTATACTGCCTCCAGTCATGTGTATAAATGAAACATGATATTGTCAGCTGATAAGGTGGAGCCACCTGGAGGGTTATATATATCAGGGTTTTTTTGATTACATGATTACTGGCCCTGATGTTTGATAGTGCTTTTGTGATAGCTGGATCTAATATGTTAAGATTATAGGTGATTACCAGGCCTAATGTTTGATGATTATGTGATTACAAGGGAGTTCCTTTTTCATGATTATGTTGTTGCCATGTCTAATATTTGATGATTATGTGATTACAGGGGTGTTACTATTTCATGATTATATTATTACCAGGCATAATATTTCATGATTTATATCTGATTATGGGGCTAAATATTTGATGATTATGTGATTATGGAGCTTAATATATGATGGTTATGTGATAACTGGGTTTACTATTTCATGGTTATGTGATTATGGGGGTTAATATTTGATGATTATGTGAATACTTAGTTTAATCTTTGATGATTATGTGATTGCAGGGGGTTACTATTTCATGATTATGGGATTACCATTTCTAATATTTGATGATTATTTGATTACTTGGTTTAATATTTGATTGTTATGTGATTACTTGGTTTAATATTTGATTGTTAAGTGATTACTTGGTTTAATATTTGATTGTTAAGTGATTACTTGGTTTAATATTTGATTGTTAAGCGATTACTTGGTTTAATATTTGATTGTTAAGTGATTACTTGGTTTAATATTTGATTGCTATGTGATTACTTGGTTTAATATTTGATTGTTAAGTGATTACTTGTTTTAATATTTCATGATTATGTGATCACTGACCTTAATATTTGATGATTTAAAAATGAAATAACTGGGCTTAATAATTGATGATTTTGTGATTACTGGGCAAAATATTTGAATATTACACGATAACTGAGCTTAATATTTCATGATCATATTATTACTGGGTTAAATGTTACATGATCATGAAATCACTGGGTTTAAATTGATTATTATGTGATTACTGGGCTTATTATATAATTATGTGATTACTCAGGGACTAACATTTCATGATTATGGGATTACTGGGTCTAATACTAGTACGTCATAATTATGTGATTACTAGGCTTATTTTTTATGTGATTACTTGAGGCCTCATAAATTGATATGATTACTACTGGACATACTAATGATTATGTGATTATTTATTTTTATTATGTATTATATTTGAATATCATGAAGTAATTTTTAGTTCACTTGGCCAGTGGTCATGTTAGCTTTTGCCATCACTTGTCTTTTGGTCATATGTCATAACCAAATTAAACCAAGCTTGCCTGCTGGAATGATCATTTAGCAGTACTGGTACTCTTTAAACATTGTGTCCAACAGCCCCACCCTCCATGGCTGTTACTAAAAATAGAAATTGTCTGTTGATTATTCTGTATTTTAAATGAACAATATATTATTAAACAACCATTGATTTTTCATCCAGAATTTTAAGAGTTGTGCCCCTTGAAAGTAGATCAGATTCAGACCAAATTTATGTATAAGCTTTATATAAAAAATAAATCAGTAATGTTTAAAAACCAAAATATTTCCTGAAGAATTTTAATGATACAATAAAACCTGTCTAAACTGAACCCTGAATAAAACGGAATCCTGTGTAAACTGAAATTCAAATAAAATCCCAATGTAAATAATCTTTGCTAATTTAACCTGTATAACCTGAACACCTGTCTATTTCAAACACAATTAAGGCTGGGTCCCAAGAATTTATATATTAGACAGGTTTTACTATAATAATGTCACTTGGCTTGTGGCTTGTGGCTTGTGCATGTCTTAAGATTTTACCATTTTAATGATTAAGTGAATGTCACATTCAGCAATTACTTAGTTACATTAGTTAAAACCAAGTTGAGTGATTGAGGAAGCCAGATGTCCAGGAGATTATAAATTCCTGGTAAATATTTCTCACTTAGTGTACAAGTAGAGTTCACCCAACAGTAAGCTGGACTAATGAACATAAAACTCATTAGTGAAAGTGTTAATTGATTATATGACATTATACACTTATGGCCTAGCTTGTTAGTAGGTGGATATCCAGAATTATCAACCCATCTAAGATTATTTCCCAGAGGGCTAACCCGCTTTAGGGCAGTTGAGAATTTGAAAAAAATATCAAGGTTATTTCCCCAGGTAATAACGGGTTATCCCACAGCAGTCAAGAATTTGAAAAAATACCAGAATATAAAAATGTCACATGATGCTATTTAAACCAATCGTATTAATTTATAATGTTAGGTATTATAACATTCTTTATTATTTCATGTAATGGATATATTTTCTTTCAAACTTTGATATATATGGTATATCAACAAATATACATTTCTGTATACTGGAGTAAAAACATGTTGAATTTGAGTATAAAATAAAACTGAATTCTGAAATCTTAACTTTATTATTTATAAATTTTAAACTACGGGTACTTGGACAATTTGATGAACACACACCTACCAGATACTGATATATAACCTGATCAAAAACTTTAAACAGTATTTAGTGACCATCTTCTTCATAATTTCTCAAAGCTTGTGCATTAGAATTTTTGGCAAGATTGAAATTCTAGTTTTTTTGTGTTTGATTTGATTTAATTTTCATTATGATGCATACATATCTACATGTAGCCTATGTTTCAATTGTCTAGAGGGGGCCCGGGTGGCTCAGTGAGTTAGGTCGTTGGATCTAACAGCTCATACAAGCCAATCACCAATATGGCGGGGGTTCATGCCCGGCTTTGTAGATTACAAAAAAGGGTACACTCGACTCGCAACCGCAAGTGATAAAGTTTACCAGTTGCTTGCCCATGGTCGGTGATTCTCTCCGGGTACTCCGGCTTCCTCCATCACTAAAACTAGTTGCCATGAAATAGCTGAAATATTGCTGAAAGTGGCATTAAAACATCAAAAATCAAATCAAATCAAATTCAATTGTCTTAACGGTATGTTTTTTTAAAGTTTGCATTTATAGCAGAATTTTACAATTGTTATTGAGACATATCATTTAAGTTTATTTTTTCTGAGGGGCTGTCATAATCATATGGTAGTTGGATTTACAACTACCTGTGCAATCAGTACCTATCACCAATAAAGTTGTGAGTCCAGATCCCTCTCATGGTGAGGTGTACTTGATACAACTGAACATTATGTGATAAAGTTTGTCAGTGACTTGTGACAGGTCGGTTGTTTTCTCCGGGGACTTCGGTTTCCTCCATCAATAAAACTGACAGCCACGATATAACTGTTGAAAGTGGCATTAAACACCATAACCCTATCCCGTTATATTTTGTGTTGTAATTTTGGCAAGGCCAACCAAAAAAAATACTAGATATACAGTAGACCTCCTCTAATGAGCTTACCACATCTGCAATGAAAATACTAGCCTAAAAAGAGAGTTGTCTTTCTTGAGGGGACCTTTTAAAGATTTAGTAATAATATATGATTTAAATTAAGATCAGGAATATTTATGAGCCTATTTGTAATTTAATTGGATAGTTCCTCCTTCCTTATAATAATACTGCCACTATCTAACTGAAATATTGTTGAAAGTGGCATTCAACATCATAACCCAAACTCCTTATAATAATTGTAATACATAAAAGAAGAAATAAATAACAAAGTTGAACTTGGCCTTCTTTTTTACCATCTGAAGTTTTATACATGTAAGAGAGGTGGGGTTATTGTATTTTACTCCACTTTCAACAGTATTTCAATTATATCACAGTGGTCCGTTTTAATTGGTAGAGGAAACAGGAGTGTCTTGAGAAAGACACGGACTTGATGCAAGTCACAGACAAACTTTATCACATAATGTTATATTGATCATGAGTACATCTTGCCATAGTGGTGATAGGCACTGATTGCACAGGTAGTTTTAAATGTACATGTAAGAAAAACAAAATTTGCTTGAATTTAACCTCATTTTCTTTTAATCAGTGATTCAGTAACAAGGAAGTATAAATACACTTGGGTTATATAATTGTTTATCATCTACATACAACAGTATTTCTAGTAGATATAAAACATATATGATATATCAGAATTGGAAAAACTTTAAAAAAAAGAAACAAGATTTTGTTTGTAACTTAAGTTGTTGGTATCTGTTTTGTAGAATTGCCAGTTATCTATCAAGTATATTAGCAAATCATTTCTTGACACTGAAAAGAAATTAAATGATATAGAATGAAAAAATGAAACAAATCCTTGAATGAACAGATGGTTTAGACATGTATATTTTCACGTAATCTGTTAAGTGCACATGCACTTACAGTAGCTACTTTGTTCTGATGATATATCACATACAGTGAAACCTGTCTAAACTGAATCTCCTTACTACAAACTTGTATTCAGAATAGACATGTGTTCGGGTTATATGGGTTCAATTAACTAAGAAATTTGATAGGTGTTCAGTTTATATGTCTTAAATTAACAAAAGACTACCTACATGTACATAGGGACTTTATTTCAAATTTGGTTTATACAGGATTCTGGTTTATTCAGGGTTCTGTTTAGAAAGGTTTATACAGGATTCTGGTTTATTCAGGGTTCTGTTTAGAAAGGTCTATACAGGATTCTGGGTTATTCAGGGTTCTGTTTAGAAAGGTTTATACATGATTCTGGTTTATTCAGGGTTCTGTTTAGAAAGGTTTATACAGGATTCTGGGTTATTCAGGGTTCTGTTTAGAAAGGTTTATACAGGATTCTGGGTTATTCAGGGTTCTGTTTAGAAAGGTTTATATAGGATTCTGGGTTATTCAGGGTTCTGTTTAGAAAGATTTATACAGGATTCTGGTTTATTCAGGGTTCTGTTTAGAAAGTTTTATACAGGATTCTGGTTTATTCAGGGTTCTGTTTAGAAAGGTTTATACAGGATTCTGGGTTATTCAGGGTTCTGTTTAGACGGGTTTCACTGTATATATATATTTACATTTCGTATATACAGTCAGTTCTTCATAAATTTCTGAGGTTTATTTCTTCAAAAAAAAGTATGAGAAAAAAAATGTCAAGGATAAAATGTGCATTTTCCCCAGGCATTGACAAATTACTTCCTAAATGCTATGGATTTTATCTTTGAGATGTAAAAAAAAAAAATGGTTCAACATGTCAGAAAATCTGGTTTGTAAGACATGCTACATGGTTTGTTTTGTAAACAGTTGATTTAGGTCAGTGTTTAACGAGTAGTAGTGTCCTGTAGTGTCTGTATAGATACTTTTGCCTGTATTTATTATCTACTAACTGTGCTAACAGAGATATAACTTCTATGATTAATGGTTTGTATAAACTTTACCACATCACTTAATGACTGAACCGTAAGAGAGATAATTTGAACTAACCTAAAGGTCAAGGCTATATGTCCATAACCTTGGACTTCGTATTGATCATTTGACTGATTTATTAAATGAACCAATAAAGAAAATTACCCATTTTTTTCTTTTTTTTATGGAAAATGGGCTAGAAGGGAACTAAATCTGAAATTTCACATATTTGGAAGGCATTCAGGTGGGGAGGGGGCGGTTATGGTGTTTAATGCCACTTTCAACAATATTTCAGTTATATCGTGGTGGGAAGGTAGTATTCAGGATTTTTATTTTCCTTTATATTCCTAATAACATTTCCTGCCTATGATGTTTTTTCAATCAGATTTGACCTAAAGTTCTTATATATATGGTCTTATAGCTTCCTCCACCACTAAAACTGGTGGCCATGATATAGCTGAAATATTGTGGATTCGATTTTTTGATTTTTGGTGTTTTGACGCCACTTTCAACAATATTTCAGCTATATCATGGCGGCAAGTTTTAGTGGTGGAGGAAGCCAGAGTACCCGGAGAGAACCACCGACCATGGGCAAGCAACTGGTAAACTTTATCACTTGCGGCTACGAGTCGAGAGCACCATTTTTGGTAATTTACAAAGCCGGGCGTGAACCCACGCCTTATAGGTGATAGGCTTGTATGAGTTGTTAGATCCAACGACCTAACTCATTGAGCCTCCCGGTGTCATATGGTATTTTGATCCCCATGGTAAATTGACCCCGGGGTCGATTTTTATCCATGGTATATTGACCCCCCTTATTGAAAACTGACCTCCCCCTGTATTGTAAATTGAACCCCCCATGGTATTTTGACCCCCCTCAATTCTAATAAAAAGATAGACAGGGGGGTCGATATTCCATGGGTAGGAAGGTCGATATACCATGGGTAGGGGGGTCAATATGCCATGGTTAGGGGGTCGATATACCATGGGTAGGGGGTCGATATACCATGGGTAGGGGGGTCAATATACCATGGGTAGGGGGGTCGATATACCATGGGTAGGGTGGTCAAAATACCATGGGTATGGGGTTCAATGTATACTATGGGTATACCATGGGTAGGGGGGTCAAAATATCATGGGTATGGGGTTCAATATATACTATGAGTAGGGGGTGATAAAATTTCAAAATTTCAAAAAATTCTAAATTTTCAAAATAGTTCAAAATTTCAAAAAAAATTATAATAAAATAAAAAAAAAAAATCTAAATTAAAATAAAAATTCTAAATTTTCATTTTTTTTTTCAATATTTAAAAATTTTCATAAAATTTAAAAACTTTAAACAAATTTCATAAGATTTTAAATATTAAAAAAAAAAATCTAAATTTTCATAGAATTTTTTTAAAATTTCAAAATTTCAAAACTTATATATCATGAATCTGATATTTTCCTAAAATTGGTTTCGCCGAGATTCCCTATATAAACAAAGGTTTACTTGTTTACTTAGTAATTTCAATCTTTTGGAATAATATGTGGTTAAATAATAATTCATAAAATTATATTGAACAATTATAGCCTATCATCGATTTATAGACCTAAAAATATATATCGATCTCAGACTTCGTCCTCGGTCAGTATATATTTATAGGTCTATAAATCCATGGAAGGCTATATTTGTATAATATACATTGTATGATGTATATGTTTTTCATAAAATGTATCAAAAAATAATGTAGAAAGGTTTATGAATATAAATAAGAAATAAAGATATGTTTGCTGTTCAAATATTAAAAAAAGTGAAACTAATTTTTGATTAAAATATTACCCTTCATCTAGCTCAATCACAAAATAATATTAAGAAATTATTCTACAGTTTTCTAATTTTAATTTAAATCAAACTATGCTGTTGTTAAAAAATAATGGCTTCATAATGATTTGATATCATTTAAATATTCTAGTTTTCAAAATTTCAGTGAAAAAAGTTTTAAGACTGTAAAACAACATACTTTAAAATTCATACATTGTCTTATCATGAGACAACTTTCAAAATTTCATTTATGGTATGTCCTTTCCACATAATTTTTTATTAATTAAAGAAGAAAGACATTACCATATTAAATTCATGGAAATCCTTTTTGTATCTATATTACCTTTTATACCTGTAGCACATGTTAAGTAGTGGAGAATACACTCCAACTGTAGATTCTTAAAAATAATCAACGAGACCCGTCAGGGTCGAGTTGATTATTTTTAAGAATCTACAAGTTGGAGTGTATTCTCTCACATAATACATTTCTATCTGCAACAGTGTTTTCATTTTATATTTTTACCTTTTTAATGTTCAGAAAGCTAAATAAGCCACAATTTACAAGGTCTTTCAAGTGAATAAAATTGTTTATATTTAGATATTTCAAGGTCTTTCAAGTGAATAGAATTGTGTATATTTAGATATTTCAAGGTCTTTCAAGTGAATAGAATCGTTTATATTTAGATATTTCAAGGTCTTTCAAGTGTCCCAAATGTTCACCTGTAGTCTGTTTGATTTGTTAAGTTGCGGTCTTGGTTGTTTTTGTATTGCAAGAATACTCGTCAGTTCTGAACATAAATTATGTCAGAACTCAAATACTTGTATCGTGTCTTGTATATATTGATCAATTGCTTTTTTAAAGCAAATTGTTGATATTTTTTTAACAAAGCTTACTATCAAGAGTTAAATAAACTAATTATAAAATTTATTAATGTGGTGAACTTAGCCGAGTGGTAAGATGGAAGTTATGAAAATCAAAGTAGACTTTAAAAAGCCCGGCAGTGGTTCGAGACACGAAAGTCCCAAAATAAGTAAAACACGTTTTTAAGCCTAAAATTGTAAAAGGTTAAAGTTCATATATTCAAGAACAAAAGAATGAACTAGATTCTTAAAAATAATCCACTGTTCGAACAATAGTGTGACGTCAGAGAAATGTATTATCTGATCATGAACTACAGAAATGTAGTTTATTATCCACAATAATAAATAATAATAATAAAGGATGTTTGAGATTATTTGATACATTTTTAAGATGTGTTAATACATGTAATAATGTTTACTACATGTATAAGACTAAATGAATATTAGAAGGAAGCTCTAATTGCTGTCTCAATTTTGCATTACATTATAATAATAATACACAATAATGTTCCTCTAATACGACAGTCATTGGTGTGCATACATAATGTACATGTATAGTAATATAATAACTATACATGTATATCTAGGACTATAAATTCCAGGTCACTGTTGACTATTATTTTATAAATGTAGCATTTCTTTAGCATTAACTGCTATTTGACTTTATTGTTCATGTTGTTGTCTGTCATGTGCATTATTATGTATGTTAATCATTCAATTTATTATAATGACTCTGCCCATAATGGGACCATGATTGGTAAATAAAAATATCTTGTCTTATCATATAACAGTGATTACTGACTTGGAATTCTACCAATGGTATTTTGACTCCCCTATCCATGGTATTTTGACCCCGCTACCCATGGAATATCGACCCCTCTTCCCATGGTATTTTGACCCCCTACCCATGGTGTATCAACCCCCTAGCCATGGTATTTTGACCTCCTACCCATGGTATTTTGACCCCCCTACCCAT
>MJUT01020620.1:43531-68720 GCA_002080005.1 Gigantidas platifrons | reverse complement strand
ACAATAGTGTAGATACAGATCTGTACATAAAAAAATTAGAAGAAATGGACAATAGTGTAGATACAGATCTGTACATAAAAAAATTAGAAGAAATGGACAATAGTGTAGATACAGATCTGTACATAAAAAAATTAGAAGAAACAAAGGGGAAAAAAGAGCAGAAGGAAGGTGGGTGGTAAACAATTTTTTCTCAGATAAATGGTGTTTATGACAGCGATCAAAATATATGAATAATGAAAGAATTCATAAGTCTAAGCCAATTAGTAAGAAATGATATGGATGTAAATGGACATGAAAGACTATCCAACGTTACACGTAGACACAAATTAAAGAAAAAAGACAGCACTTTTATTGCTTTACTACATTTTACAGTCACATTAGGGTCTTCTACAATTTGCATAGCTGATACTCAAAAATGAGTGTGAAACGATCCCTAGCCTACAGTTGAACAGTATTCTTTACTACTGCCGATAAATGCTACACCTATGCATTCAGGCATTTTTATCGTTTCGATGTTATTTGGTGTATACATTTTTTATTTCATGGTATCTAATTGAAGACTTCACAAAACCATAATGCAATAGGAATCTACTAAGTTCTGATAATGCAGCATAATATACACTTTTTAAAATTTGTTTTTAATGCTGTCTAAGTTTAATGTTACATGTAAATTTGTCTAATAAGGTCAGTTGCAAAAACCACATTTTGTACAACCCATCTGCGGTAGATATATCAAGATTTGACACCAGTATATCAGTTTCACCATTCATTCACAGATACACAAGACATTTTCTTGTGTCCATACTCTTTTAGTTTTATATAATAATCAAACTTAGAATTTGTGCTGTGGACATATCATAATTTTCCTTCAAAGACATACCAGTAGAGTCTTTATTCACTGATGTTCCGAGTCTTGCTACCTTTCCTTGTAGTATTGATTTAACGGAAAAACTAAAATATACAACTCTTCATTTTTTTCCCTAATGCAAAATGTATATTATATATGCATTAATTATAAGTTGTCAATTCCAAAATTGCATTTCACAAATTGTAATATCTTTTTGTTGCATAACGCACTTAATGTAGACAGAGAATATCAAAAGTTTTAATAAAGAGCTGTTCCAAACTTGTTACATCACAGTTGTCATAGAAACAAGATGAAGATTGATTGGGCTTTGTTTCAAACTTGTAAAATTAGTCAAATGTTGAGAAGTTAAGGGATGCTTAATGTTAGACATTATAGATTATATCTGTCAATCTTAATCAGTTACAAGGGTAAAGGTCAATTATTTCTTTGACTCCTGTCATTTTTTTTCTATTCCACTTTTGTAAGATTTAAGTACAGGATTAAGTATGCTATGTACATAATCACAATTTTAATTTGCATATACATGTACATCTTATACATTGTATTAGTACTCAAAAATCACTATTGTAAAATTTCTAATGTTCTCAAGTTTTGTTTAGTTTTGACACAACAATGTTGGTCATCAGAGTGTTTGATTGTGTATGGAAATAATTGGCTCTTCAAACTTCTAATTACTTTGAAGTAAGAAGTGTGTGATATTGATGCATAATTTTATTTTCAATCAAGAATGTTATTTCTGACTTTTCAATGTCTCCTTTTGTAGTAGTATTTTTTATTCAATGGTGCTCTATGTGAAGGAATTCTACCATTTGTAAATCCAGTAGGTATTGAGTGGAATATGTCCCAATATATTATTACTGTTATTAATTTATTTAAAAAAAAAAAAAAAAAGAGATTAATCAGACTTTTGATTTCCAGACTGAAGGGAAATAATAATTTTTTGGCAAAAAAAAAAAAAAATTAGATATAAATTTTCTTGTAAGCCAATTTTCTTGTAAAGATATTGTTTGATTGGGATCTTATGCACACTATTTGAATACTGTACCTTTGGATCAACCAAAATGAATGTCAAGGTTCAGACACTGTATGTAGAGTCAAACCTGTATATAATGGCCATGCAAGGGAACCTAAAAATGTGGCCTTTATGAGCAGTTGCCCTTTATATACATATTAAAATTGTATGCACTATTCATTGATGGGAAAAATGAGACTGTCCTTTATAGACAGTGATTTGTTATATAGAGGTGTCCTTTAAGGCAGGTTTGACAGTATATTGAATTCACAGTAATCTTTTCAATACTTTAAATGTTAGACAGTTTGTACATTGTACATTTCAGACTTTATTCTAAAATTAGACATTTCTTTAGGAGTTATTTCCCTTGAATGAAGACAAAAAGAACCATTTTTATGAAAATTCAATTGAAATAACATGCATTTTGTTAATGATCTGTACAAAGTTTGAATGTTGAACATGCTCATTACTGTCAGCAAGTTACAATCCACTAATTATAAGGGAAATAACTCTTGTACAAGACATGATTTTAGAATCAAGTCTGGAATATGCCTAAAAGTCTATAGAAAATTAAATGTGAAATAATAAATAACCTACATTATAATTGGTCTTTTCCGTTATACATTCTTTAGCAAACAGAAAGCTTTATGTTAAGGATTAATGCATCCTGTGATAGGAAAAATGGAAAATGCCATATGTACATTGTGGGACCGTCGTCGTGATCGTATGGTTGTTAGATTTACAGCTACCTGTGCAATCAGTGCCTATCACCACTCAAGTTGTGACTTAGAACCCGTTCATGGCGAAGTGTACTCGGTACAACATTATGTGATAAAGTTTGTCGGTGACGTGTGACAGGTCGTTGGTTTTCTCAGGGTACTCTGGTTTCCTCCACCAGTAAAACTGACTTTCACGATATAACTGAAATATTGTTGAAAGTTGCATTAAGCACCATAAACCAACCAACCATATACATATTGTATTAATATATTGTGATTAAAAACATAATTATAATTGTCCCCTGACGCTTCGTCGAAGGGGACTATAGAAATGGGTGTCGTCCGTCCATCTGTGTGCTTGGTTTCCAGATGATAACTTGTGAATGAAAAGTCAGATTGAAGCTAGGTGTGGTATGTAAGTGTATCTTATGAAGAACTAAGTCAAGTTCGATAATGACAATTTTTTTACAATTTTTACTAGAGTTATGCCCCTTTTTATACCTCAAAATTGCTAAATATTTGGTTTCCAGATGATAACTTGGGAACAAATAATCAGATTGAAACTAGTTTTGGTATGTAAGTGTATCTAATGAATATCTAGGTCAAGTTTGATAATGATGATTTTTCAACAAATCTAACCAGAGTTACTCCCCTTTTTTTTACTTCAAAATGGTCTTTGGGTGGTCCCCTTTGAGAATTATTTAAGTCAGGTGAGTGATACAAGCTCACCTGAATGTCTAGTTTACAGTAGTTTCAAAATTTAATCTTACCATATAACCTTGGCGTCGGGGGACCAGTGGCCAACGGCCTTTTATTTCTATTTCTGGCTATTATTATAGAATTTGTTTTTTCACCTTTCCAAAAATATAAATATGTATAGAATTTCTAATCTTTGCAATTTTTGTAATTGTATTGTTCTTTAATTAGAATACATGTATGTTGGATTCAGTGACACGAAGAATGACGTCAATATTAGTCGTGATGATACACCATTCATATTGTCTATTGAAGTCACACAAATATATATAAATCCTTGTATTGAATTACAAGTATATCATAAATCTCTGGAAAAAAATATTATTTCTCGATGAGATAATTTTGTAGTTTAATGCATCTTGGTCAGATATACACTACAAAGGGTTTAAAAAAAAAAACTCTTTGATGCAACTTTTTTTATGCATGCATCTGCTACGATAATGAACACTGAGATGAAGTGCATTTATAAAAAAAAAACAAAAAAACTTGTGGCTGCAAACTAGTACATTTTTGAAATTGTAGGTTTATTCAACCTTTTGTTATTGATTATAGTAAGTTGAAACGGTGCGGGGTACAGGGAAACGGTGCAGGGTCCAGGGATTATGTATATATACGTAGTCTATAGGTAGTCCATGCATTGAAGGGTTTAGCAATTTTACCGCCAAGTTTTCAAGACAAGATAAGACAATTTTATTCTTTTAAAACCATTGTAAACACCTTGGTACAAAGAATGTAAATACAAAACATTATATTGTACATATTAACATGTGCATGTGTCAAGATTGAAAAAATTATCATATTTAATTTAAATGATAACACAGTTGTATAATCAACAAAGGCTTAAACTGGAAGACTTACTAGTAGATTTTTTAATAGTAATAAATTTACAAATATTTTTAAAAACTTTTTTCTATGTGTTTGCAATTTACAAAATTCAAGAACATTGACTTTATTCCAGTAAAATTTACAATGTATTGATTTCATTTGACTTTAAAAGGTATATAAGAGTATTATATGTTGAATTTCTTTTATGGTATCTATTGTCTTTCTTTGAAATATTGTATATGTTTTTTTTTAGCTCATCTGAAAAGTACAATATCCGTAACATGCTACAAATAGATTTCAAGATATTTGACTTCCAACTTTGAAGACTATTAGATGTATTATTTCTTTGTTGGAAATGTATTCCTAACAAACATACACCTTTCTAGAACCAGGAGAAAATATGTTGTGACACTGAAATTTATGCAAAATGCAGCTCTTTAGTTTATGGGTCCGGATGAGACATTTGTTTTTGTTCACTGAAACACCTGTTTCTCTTTTATATGGATTGAAGCATCCTTATAAATTGTATATATTTTTTTTATTTCAAATAAAAATCCCATGATCTATGCATGTGGGGCTCAAAAATTGACATAGACTGCAATGTAGAAACCCAGAGTCTGTGGTTACTGAGCCCTTGTGGTCCAAACTTTTAAAAATATGCTGTGATGGGGAAAAATTCAAATATTTTCTTCACAACTTAGGAATGTAACTGCAATTGTTTTTGACATGATGCAGCATTGTGATATGATCATGAAAATTTGATTTTGCACCAAGAAATGGCTGGCCCAGTTTGTATTGGGTTCAAGTCTTGGGACTGATTAATTAGCATTAACGTACATATGTATGCCAAGATATATGTAATAGTTGAATAAATATTCATTGCTAGGTGAGCAATTCAAGCTCATGTGAGCCTTTTGTTACATTTTCTTCTCCGTGTAAAAGTTCATAACCGTCCAATTCGCAATAAAGAATAGAGTTACAAAATGTCATTCCTTTTTCTGAAATATAATTTGATTTAGTTTGTAACAAAAAAGCTTAATGAATCTCCAGAAGTTATTGGCATAGATAGATATTAAATCATTATTATCAATTTATTACAGTCATATTATTATTAAGTGTTTAATGGCTTTATCTGGACACACTATTTGTCCTTTTCCTTCCTGCCTGACAAACACTTTATGTTGGTCATTCACTTTTTAATACCAGAAATATCTGTCTTTGTCCTTCTGTTAGAATGATATAATTAAGACAGATATTGTTATAGACTATGATGTGATACAACAATAACTTAGGAAAAAAATATTAGCCAGGACCTTGGATTTCAGTCATATGTCATGATTTTTTTTTTATGTTCAATGAATTGAGATGAGAGGTGATTGTTTGTTTTTTATTGATATTGGTAGAATTGTAGACTATTATTGTTATAACCCCGCTCCACCGGAGGGGGGGGGGTATACTGTTTTACCTCTGTCCGTCCGTCCATCCTTCCTTTCGTCCCAAGATATTTTCCGTCGCATTTTTCTCAGCAACTATTGATGGCAGAAATCTGATATTTGGTCACCAGCTTCATATAGGTATGCCATATTGTGGGAAGTGTTTTTGGACCCGTCAGATTCTTATTTCCTGTTTGCCGACAAACTTGGTTTTTATACACATTGAACATATATGCGGGGGTATCATAAGTGAACATTAGCACATGGTTCATCTTGTTTTAAACTTTCTATTCATAATCAGGTATAAGAACCATAAGCTATTATAATTCTTGCCGTTAATTCACAATTGATTCATATACCCAGTGAAAACTGGGAAAAATGGGAAACTTGTTATTGGGAGCCCAAATGTACTGTAGGTCCTGGCTTGGGGCTGGCATAAAATTGTACTTGGGCTAAACTGGTTAATGAGTGCCCAAATAGTCATCCTGGTCCAGCATCTAGGCATAGTAAATAACAGTTTCTTATGAAATAAATGTAAGAATAAAACCTTATGATCATATGAACCTTAAATTTCTAGAAACCAAGCTAATCATCTAAGGTCGTTAGTTTCACAGCCAGTCTTTGGAATACCTGTCCTTAATTGGCTAAAATTTCATATGCATGTTGTAAGATTACTTTACCATATTTTGAAATCTGGGAAATTCTGTGACCAAATTAAATAACATCAGAATTGATAAGAAGTTATAAAAAGCATCATTCAACTGTAGGCTATGGGACATTTCACACTTGTTTTAAGGTATGAATTGTGCTCATTATTGAAGACCCTAATGTTAGAACAGCAATAAAAGAACAGTTTCTATACTCTAATGTGTGGCTAGATGTCAAATTTGATAGTCTCTTATGTAAATTTACATCCATATCTTTTCTTACTAATTTCTAATTATCTTGACAGACCTGATGTTTAAATCACTCTGATTTGACATTTAAACGGTAGAATAATTTATTTATTGCAAAATATTCAAGAAGTCTTGTCCAAATACGTAATTTGATATAGCTTCCTATCTACCCAGGCCATCATATTTTTTGTGATGCTGAAGAGTTGTCCTCTCCTGTATCAGCTCAGGTGAGCCTCTGGTTATGTCCTAACTGAAAGCAATAAATAATCAAAGGTGATGCATATTTGTAAATAAATTATATATACATTAAATTAAAAAAAAATATTGTATTTGACCCAAGGGTGTTTAATTATATATCAAAATCATATGTTTAACATGAAAAATGAGGATATTTTTCATAGCATATGCTGTGAGCCTCACTATAGATCACCTCATTGAAATAAAAGAGAACTTTTATTCAATTTTAAGTAGATTGTGTACAAATTTTTGGTTTTTAGTTACTTATGTATATATATCATCTGTTGGAAATGTTTATATTTTGAACTTGGCAAAATGTTTGAGCTATAATTGTAAATGGTTTTGGCATGATGATTTCAGTTATAAAAGTTAATTTGGATACCCTGGCCTTCTTCAATGTTGTCTTTTAAATTAGAAGCTTCTACAGATGTAATGCAACACTTTACCATAGAATACAACTAATGGATAGATTTCCTGCAGATGTTTCGATTGTTTGTCTTTACATAAAGTATCCTTTTTCCTACATTCATACCAAGGAGATGAAACTAACAAAGGATTAAAAGGTTGTATTCATTCCAAACAGCATAATATCTCTTATTCTTATAAATATGGGAGTTTCAAATGTACGACATGAAATGAATTCTCCAAAGAATCTTGATAACGAGGAAGACAAAAGATATTTGAAATTTTATAAGGTAGGAGTTGCTTTATTTTTATTTCTCTTGTCGTCTCGTAACATTAATGCCTTGTATTTGATCTCATAGCTTTGTCAATTGTTCGTATTGTCTAGAGTTGGAGATATTGGTATATCTATTTGCTTAAAATTTACGTCTTCCGCCAATTGCCCCAAAAAAAGAGAGAAAAAACTTAGCGACCAGATAACATTTCAAATTCAGTGTCAGTATTGTCTAGAGTAACAGATATTAGTATAGTTGTTGAAAATTTACGTAAACTTGTTACATCTTCTGCCAATAACTAAAAAACAAGTAAAAAAAAAAAAAAAACGTAAGGGTCAGACTCATAACGATTCAGATTCAGTGTGACCAGCATAATTGCTAAAACCAATAAGCTTAGTTTCATTGGGAGTTATGTGTTGATAATCATCAATGTTGTAGCTTTCAATTTGTATATAGATGATGGAGATTCCAATCTTGGATTTTACATGCATGCATCGTGTGTTTGTAAAATTTCTTCGTTAGATTGTGTATTGATTGATGCCATCGCTCTCACTCATCACGAGTCTCAAAAGACGACGAGCTGTGATACTTGTGACAATGTATGTCAAGACCATCAGAACTGATATTTAAGAAACAACTAATGTATTTGAATAGTTGCCAGCATCCATTGTGGATTTGATGGTGAAAATATAGTTATACTTGGCGGAACCAGTAAAATGAATATTTGAGCCGGTCAAACTTCTAATTATTTTGAATTTACTAAGAAGTAAGAAGTGTATGATATTGATACATTATCTTATATTCAATCTTAGCTGCAGAACCTTCTATTATGGTCCTTATGATGATTTTGTGATATGTCTGCACTTAGCAAAAAAACATCTAGTCGCAGCTAGTTCAATCTATAATGTTATTTTTTAATTTTTCCTTTTAAAGGTTTTCAGTTTCTCTTTTTTGTAATAGATACATAGACTAATATGTTTCTAATTGTAAGTTTTCATCTCCGTTTTTTTATCCAATGGTACTATTTTCAAATCCAGTAGGGAGTAGTATATGTCCCAATATATTATTATTGTTATTTAAAAAAAAAAAATAACAAAAAAGATAAAAAATAAAAAGAAACTACCAGAAGCATGGTTACATGTCAACTGCTAGGGTTTTGGTGTTTAATGCCACTGTCACAATATTTCAGTTGTATCATGGCGGCCAGTTTTATTGGTGGATGAAACCAGATTACCTGGAGAAAATCACTGACCTGCCACAAGTCACTGACAAATTTCATTACAAAGTTGTATCAAGTAGTGGGATTCGAACTCACAACTGTAGTTGAATAGGTAGTTGTAAATCCAACTACCATACGATGACAACCACGACAGCCCCTCAACTGTCAGAAAAATCACTTTGTTGTAATGGGTTACTGTACCATTCAAGTACATGTACAGTGTACTTTGGACATGTTTTGTAATAGCTACTTAAAGGTATATTGTCTACCACATTTGTATTTTTTCATACCCAAAATTATTGTTGTTTTCCGTACTGACCTTCATAAAATGAAGATTAAACACCGAATTATTGGCGAATACGCTACGAAAAGTTAAGATGCAAACAACATTAAACAAGCGTGACAATCATGAACTGTTTGAATCTTAACAGTATTTTCCTTACCTCAAAGCTAAACCCTCGATAATTCCAAACTTCCGCTGTTACTTTCACTTTGAATTTTTGTCATCCGAACAATAATTCCGATAACGATAGTTTTGGGTCTTTTTTGTCAAAAAAAGAACACCAATCGTATATTTTGTAGCATAACTGTTTAATGATAGCTTAAACAAATCATTTATGGACAGTTAAAAATTTTCAAAAAATTCGTAGACAATATCCCTTTAAAAAGTGTATAATTATTTATTATGTAATACATGTCTTTTGGACATAAGTACTAAGGACTTAGGTGTACTGATTTTATTTTAAGTAAGTACTATTTTTAGAATAACAACTATTTAGATATCCAGGTGAGAAATGACTGGTTCTCTGGTATGAAATATTGTTTTGATAAATTAGATATTAAAGTGGATGTGAATTGTGCCAGCACCATATCTATTTTTAGAGGGAACAGCTAATTTTAGCCTTATAATACCGTTGTTTACAAATACATTTTAAAACATTTAATATTTAATTACTTTCTGAACATTTATTTGAAAAAATTGTAGTATTTCATAATTTGGGATAGGATTGGTTCTACAGCTGACATGACTGATGTATTTGGAAACTCTATATTTTTATATTTTGTTAAATGGGTATGTCTATAATTAGTCATTTGAAAAATATGGTATGTGTTGTATGTATTTTTTTTATATCATATACTTATTTAGGAGGCCGTTGTGGTCTTTATCGTGATCGTATGGTAGTAACTATCACCTCTACGGTTGTGAGTTCTAGTCCAGCTCATGGTGAGGTGTACTTGGTACAACTTTATGTCATAAAGTTTATCAGTGACTTGCAGCAGGCAGATGGTTTTTTATAGCTGAAATATTGTTTCAAACTGGCGTTAAACACCATTACGTTAACGCTATCCATACCTTCAAATTGCTAAATGCATACCAATCTGTCCCCTGTAAACATTTGTGAATATTAATGATCAGTTATGTTATTTCAAAACCATCAAACCTGTATTTACTAAGTGTTGTTCCATCTGCAATTTTTTTCCAATTTTGATTCTCAACTAGAAATTTTGAAGTTCTATACCTAAGCAGTACTCTTCATGCCAAATGTACCTGCTGCAATCAGATCCAGTTATGATTTTTTTTTTAGTGTGGGCTTAAAAGTTCTGATCTTTTTTTTTTTGCAGGAGGCTGCTAAACGTCTGTCTCTCCCAGCTGACATGAGACTTCCGAGCCATAGATCCAGAACTAATCTAAGTAGTCCTGAAGGTCAGCTGAGTAGACGATCTAGGAGAAAATCACTGGTAAGTCATGAGAATAAGAATAATGGTAATATATAATAGATAAGTAAAATATAAATTGTTTCCGCAAACTCTATGGACCCTAATTTTGTTCCCACACAAAAGTTTTTATTGCAGTTCTTGGAAAACCAATGTTTAAGTCAGATCCTTGTCCTAGGTAAAAAAAAAAAAAAAAGATAAAAATAAAAAGTTTTTACTACCTACCTATCCTATTTTTTTTCAAGAATGTTAGTGTAAACACAGAGCTCCAGATAATTTTCAAGTCCAAAGGGTAATTACCCCCTACTTTTGAAAATGATGGGTATTTGCACATTTCCTTTGCTTTGTTGTACTCTCTACTTCAGAAAAGATTGCTTACATGTACACTTTTGTTTGACACAAGTGTTATTCAATAAACGCAGGATGCAAGTGAAATGTATATCTCTGTTTAATTTGACACGATTGTGTCATGTTTATTAATAAAATGTTGTAAATATTTCGTTTTTTGCTCGTCGACTTCGACAGTTTTCACAGCCGTTTTGATAATGTTATCAATGATTCCTTTTAACTATACTGTCACTAGACACAGATGAAACTGTCAGGAACTTAAGTATAGAATTTTCCGGAGCGCTCTTGTGCTTAGTAGAGCGCTAAATTCATGTTCTTGCTCATTTTCAAAAACAACGTTCCCAAATTTACTTTCGTTTTAGTTCTTACTTATTACGTAAACCACTCCTATAAGGAGCACCGCATTTATTTGTAATATTGACCGCGATTGGATGATTTATCGTAAACATCCAATCAGATCTCTTTTGACATCGATGCTTAGAAAGGCAAACATTCGGTACCCCTCAGATGTATACGCTCTCTCCTTCGAAAAGTATAAATGGAAGTAATTACGGGGAATTTCTCAAAGACAAAAATGTATTGTTTATTATCGTTAAGCGTACAAGTACGCTCCGAATTTGGAAAGTTTGCTTACACAGCATTATGTATGCGTAATGTGTACACTCTGATCTGACAATACATGCGTTTTTACTCATTTTTATAGCGTAAAAAACGCAAATACGCAGCTTATCTGGAGCTCTGTAAACACATGTATTTTTTTCCTTAGACAAAGTATTAGAAGGACATTTTTGTCAAGGGATTTTTACATTTTACTAATGAAAATGCCCACCATGGCTTCTGATTGGTTAAGGAACCATATAAAAGAAAATGTATTTCATCCTCTAATATTTCCTTGCAAAATATTTGCAGAATCATTCAGAAGCTAAAATCTCTCATAAGATCTATGCAAATTTGTGTTATAAAATTATGTTAGTAACTGATGACAATGTATGGAAGGTTGGTGGTTTTACCCTGGACTTTCCTTTTTCTTCCACCATTAAAACTTACCTCCATGATATAGCTTAAGTATTGCTAAAAATAGCATGATACACTCATAATTCTAATCCTAAAAAAAAAGGAAACAGAAGCAAGATGATTGTGAGGTTGATTTTTTAACCTGATTAAAGCAGATTTCTTCTTCATACTATATGTAATATAAACTGAAAATATGAATAAATCGTGATTTTCTCAAATCTATGGTATCATCATCATCACAGCCTTCAAGGTCCTGCTAGCCTCAAAATTATGTAATGTCAAGGTAATCAAGTGAAGTACATGAGTTAGGTTAGTGATTTAAGTGCTTATGTACTGTAGTCCTCTTTTTCGTTATTTTCAAGATACAGTCCAGGGGTGGATCCAGGATTTCAAATTAGGAGGGGGGGATCCGTCCCTGCAGTCACCTGTATTAAAAGATCACTTTTTTCTTGTCCTGTCGTTGAAAATAAAATATGAATTTAACCTCTTTTAAGAGATCACCTGTTTTGTAATGCCACTTTCTCTTTGTCTCAAAGGTGACCTCTTACTACAGGTTGGACTGTGTCCTCATTTACACTACCATTATATGCCCAGCTTAAAATATTTGAGAAAGCATATATGT
This sequence comes from Gigantidas platifrons, assembly GCA_002080005.1. Classification (NCBI taxonomy): domain Eukaryota; kingdom Metazoa; phylum Mollusca; class Bivalvia; order Mytilida; family Modiolidae; genus Gigantidas; species Gigantidas platifrons. Next base: position 56,378 of record MJUT01020620.1, on the reverse strand, counting down.
CATTTGTATGTATATATTCATGAAACATTGTTGACCCTTAATACCAAACCATAATGATGACAGTATTTGTAACATACATTACTACCCTATTTTTGTTTTCTTGTTGATAACCCTGCATCTATGAAAGGGAAAAAAAGACAACGGAAACTGATGGCAATTTAAAGGCAAGGCACTAAATTGTGGCTGGATTAAACCTTTTGATTATGGAAAGAAATTTAAATATTGATATCTAGATATCTAGCAGTTAAACAGATATAAACAAATATTTGTTCTTTGCTATCTAACCAAAGCATAAGGGATATTACATTTTATATGCCTCCATATTATATGGAATTTCTCTACAACTAATGAATCATCTTGTACAGTCACTTATACCACTTTATTTTGTGTTGAAAACTAGGTTTTAATGCCAAAAATCTGGAAATCAGTATAAAAAAAGTGATGTATGTATCATGTGCATATAATAATAACTTGAATTCAACAATGGTTCAACACTTTTTTGTGTGTTAGGCAGAGTTTTGAATTGAAGTGAATCCCTACAGGTTTTTTTTCATTGATCAGTCATTTTGTTTTGTTTGGCTGCTGAGGGATTGATTGTGATCTTATTAACCTTTTTAACCTCTCCCCCCTCCCTCATGCCCCCCTCCATATTTTGCATCAGTCAGGAGCTACATTTCCATCAGGTTGTCTCATTGTCATATCTATTTTTAAAAGTTTGGGTTTGTATTGTTATTTTTTATGCGCCCATTGCTAGGCATTGGGGGATTATGTTTACCCATGTCTGTACGGTCTGTACGTCACACATTGGGTTTCTGCTCTGAAGTTCCCTTAAGGAAGTAATTTGAAATTTGTGCAAAATGAAGCCCAGTTTGATTTCGAATCTGTTTACATTAGTTGGAAGTGGGGGAATTTATGTCCTATGAGCACATTCTTCTATTATATATGTTGCATTGAATTCTACCATTATAATTCTGCACTATCAGTATGATGTATATACAACTATACACTTGAATATTACTATGATTCCCCACCTTGATGTACCAAACTTACAGTACCAATTGATACAAATACATGCTATAATGCTTTGATGTCCATATAAACAACTGATAAATACATTTGAATTCATCAATGTCTTTGATGTCCATATAAACAACTGATAAATACATTTGAATTCATCAATGTCTTTGATGTCCATATAAACAACNGCATTGAATTCTACCATTATAATTCTGCACTATCAGTATGATGTATATACAACTATACACTTGAATATTACTATGATTCCCCACCTTGATGTACCAAACTTACAGTACCAATTGATACAAATACATGCTATAATACTTTGATGTCCATATAAACAACTGATAAATACATTTGAATTCATCAATGTCTTTGACATATGATACATATCTCAGTGATTTTACCCCACCCTTTCATTCTTACTTTTATGATCTTTTAACAGAATCATTTTTAGACAAATCAAATTTGTGACAGCCTAGTGAAATTAAAATAAGAATTATTTCTTTAATTTGTTTTTTCAGTTGATTATCTCCTTCAAAATTGCCACAATTCTTCAGAAATTTTATGGAAAATTAAGACAACCTAAATTAAAAAATCCATAGGGAAAGATTGCCAAATAATAAAATCTTTGTCTTCAGGGTGATGTTATATAATTGAAAGCAGACTTGTAGAAGGCTTAACAGGAAATAATGTAATTTAACACCATACAAAATGGCCAAGGTTATCTTTTAGAGTGTTATGTTTGAGAGATAAATTCTGTTGCATGCAGGCATCAAGAATAAATTGATGGTTTGATGGTGTTTTTAAATAAGACAAGATTAACAAATTTATTATGTTTTGATCATGAATGAAAAACAGATGGACTATTATCTTTTTACTTCACATAGATGTTATCTTGAATTACTTTAGAATTTTCTAAACATTTTAAACTTGTAACCAAAAAGAGGCTCAAAACATGAGTTAACTGTTAAAAATTCTTTGGATGATCATGAACCCCCCCACCCCAATGTCCTCATTCTCATCCACATAGTACATGTATGGTAATATTCCATCCAGGAAGGTTGCATAATAATAGTTTCAGAATGACTTTAAAATTAAAACAAAATCTTCTGACCTGCAAATTTTTCATATATTGATTTGATTTCCAATCGGATCCTTTTACTTTTTTTTAGAGGGGGGATGTTTTGTTTTTCCCAGTGAACCAGAAATTTTTTAGAATTCGGCAACAAAAATTTAATAAAAACATATCCCGCCCCCTCCCCCACCCCCAGTTAAATGGTTGTTCCCTGACATTGCTTTAGTAATAAATAAGTAAATTTTTTAGCCAAATGATTTAGCTTTAAAAAAAAAAAAGGCATATATATGACTATGGACATGATGAATGTTATATCATTCAAAAATATTTTAGAAGTTGTTGTTCCTCTTACAGTCATAATAGTATAAGGATGGGGTTAGGATTTTGCTGTTTAATGCCACTTTCAACAATATTTCAGTTATATCGTGGTGGTCAGTTTATTGGTGGAGGAAACCAGTGTACCCGGAAATAAACCACCAACCTGTCTTAAGTCACTGACAAACTTTATCACATAATGTTGTATCACGTACACCTCGCCATGAATGGTGTTCGAACATACAATGTTAGTGGTGATAGACACTGATCGCATAGGTAGTTATAAATCCATCTACCATACGATCACGACCACGACAGCCCTCTGTAATGAGCAGACATATATCATAACCTGCAGCATGTTCAGTTGTAAACAGTCTTAGTCCGTGAATCAAGCAGGGGAAACAAAACATCTAAATGATCAGACACAGCATGTGAGCTATCTGTTCTTATATGTGGGTTAAAATACAAAATACTCATTTACTATAGTTTTCTGATAAATGGGTTGGATATCTTGACTCCAAATCACTGATCATGATTGAATGGTTGCTTGATTTATATGTTACTGTTACTTTGCTTATTTCAACTATATCTTAATGGCAGGATTTTAAAAGCTGTTGATTAAGTAGTACAATAATTCATGAAGGCTCTTGTCTTGTAGAGGGGTTAGGGTTAGGGTTATGGTGTTGAACGCCACTTTCAACTATATTTCAATTATATCGTGGCAGTCAGTTTTATTGATGGAGAAAAACAGAGTACTCGGAGAAAACCACCCACCTGTCGCAAGTCACTGACACTTATCACATAATGTTGTATCAAATACACCTGCCCTGAGCAGAATCCAACTTACAATGTAAGTTGTGAATGGCACTGTATGCATATTTAGTTATAAATCCAACTACCATACGATCACGACCACGACATCTTCTGTCTTGTAGAATATTTCAAATTTTAAAATCTTTTGATGGAGCAGTCCAGTAATTCAAGGATCCTCCTGTCTTGTAGAATATTTCATATGAGCAGTTTGGGAATTATGGAATGGATACAGGGTTTCAGAAGTGCCATTACTAATGCTTTTCTGTAATTATTCAAATGATTTTATTACCCTTCCCAGTAATATTAGTAATAAGCATGTTATCTGGTCATAAATGAAGTAAGAGGTTTTTATTATTTAAATAAATGCAGGTTTTTACTACTTTCCAATTACTGGCATAAATAATTAAAAAGGAAAACCAGCATTAAGATTGCCATTCAAACTGTACCATAAAGAAAGTATTGACCATTAAATCTGTTTGTCTATTTGCAGTCTGAAATTGGTTTTGGAAAGATAGAATCCTACACTAAATTAGACAAATTAGGAGAGGTATGGTTACAATAGATTAATGACTTTCTAAGGTAGACAATAAAGTCATTTATTTTACCGAGGTCTGATGACAATATTACAGAGTTAATTGTAAATAAATGCATGGAAACAAGACTGTGTATTGACTGGTTAGATTCTAATTGGAGCACTTCATTTTATTCCTAGAAATCAAACTATATTTTTCTATTACAGATCAATAGAAAAGGTTAAGGAAATTAATATATAGGAAGTTGTATATACAAGAGTATTTTTTTTCATCTAGGGCTTAGTACCGTTCGGCAATGAGAACTAAAAAAAAGGTTGAAGATCGAAAGGGGTTTTCGGAAGCCATAAGTCTAAAACAGATAGACATACAATGACCAAAAGAATCATCCACAAAACACTACACTGAAAACTAATAATTGAGAAACACAAACCCCTCCAAAAACCAGAGGTGAACTCATGTGCTCCGGAAGGGTAAGAAGTTCCTGCTCCACTAGTGTGACCATATTATTAAAAACTCAGTAATGAGTCATGAAAGAAGAAAGGAGAATGTGATTATGACAACAACAAATGGAACAACATTCTTTGGAACAGGAATGTCACAATTATTACAATAATAAGGTTTTAACCTTTGACCCATCTGCTGCTGATCATTGTCACATGACATTAAAACATTTTTTTAACAATGATTTCTTAAAATGTAATTAGACATCCTGCTATATTGGTAATTCATACATTTTTTCTTCGATCTCACCGAGCAATATTTTCAATATCAACCGACTGATGATGATACCGAAAGTTAACTTTGAGTGTGACGTCAAACACATTAAGACGTTGTCAAAAAAAACCAATAATGTCAGTTTTGAAGGTCTTGACAAACATTATCACTAGTATCACAGATCCTCCTGCTATACTTACTGTGATACTAGCGATAATGTCTGTCTCGACCTTCATAACTGCCATTATTTTATATTTTTCGTAAGATAAGGACAAAGTCGTCAGACTAACTTTAAAATTTTAAAAGCTATCATTGTGCATCAATCATGGTACAAGTGTCGTAATTATACACCGGATTTCTGATGCCCAATGAGGCATAATTATCATGTCTGATCGTACAAATTGTAATGATTGTGACTTTCCTTATCAAAGAATCTTGTTCTCGTGTCTTGTCTAAAACAGCATGTTCAAAGATGGCCTAGATATGTTTTGTATATTGTATATTTTACATCAAAGCATTAAATTCTGGTTAAATTTAACACAAAAAAAGGTGGCAGGATCTTATTATGATGTCGTCTAGAGTGTAAACCAAACAAAGGGGGCAGAATGTTGTTATACCATTCAAAGGGGACAGGATCCTGTACCACTGTCATCTTTACGTTAATTTTCCATGGAAATGTTTGAAAACAACAATATTATTACTATATAAAAGATCTTTGTCCATTAGCTTTTCACATTTCAGTCTTTTTTCTTTGAAATCACATTGAACTAGTGCTAAGCGAACCAAAATGTCAAAAATATTGTAAGGATGGTATTCAACATGGTTTCTGATTACCACTTTGGTATCTTCAAACTCTTCTTACAATAATTTTTTATATAATAATGCAGCTAATTGTCTAAATCAAGCAAATTTTGAACATTGGGGATATTTGCCATATACATGTTTTGTATGTGAAAATTTGAACATCAATTACTCTTGTTTCATGGTAAATCTCGCTTAAAACATTAGTATGCTCTCTGCAAAGATTTATCTGACAAGCCCATATTTATAATGAAGTTGTCCAGTATAATTATGTGTACTCAACATGTCAAACAAGAGCTTACAGAATATACACTGTCTCATAATCCTTGTTCCGAATTGTGGTTATACAAAGTATTATAGTGGATTTGTCACCAGCTGGTAGATTTTGTTTTCTATTACAAGTGATTATGTATTAATCCTTCTATGAATTGTAATGGTTTGTAAAATGACATATGTTTTATGAATCATAGTGAAAAAAAGAAAGAGAAAAAAACTTATGCTGACTTATTATCCCCTCGCCAACGAAATTGCGAAGGGATATAGTAATGCTACCATCCGTCCTTCCATAACATCCTTGTGAACTCTCTAGAATCAACATCTTTCAATGGATATTGACCAAACTTGGTACATATTTAGTCCTTAAGAGAATGTGGAACCCTATTGATTTTCAAGGTCAAAGGTCAAGGTCACTGGGTCAAATTTTTAGGCAAGGGGTTACGACACGTTTTGCGTTTCCCTTGTTTAGATTTTCAAATTATTGTCCCCTGCCTCCCAAGCGGAGCGGGGGATATAGAAATGCCGGGTGTCCGTCCGTCCGGATATATTGTAAGCGCTCTCAGATTTGTATTTGTTGACCAATTGATTTCAAACTTACACACATGCATTATATTAAGAATCTCTAGCTTAAGTTCGAAACTGGGCAAAATTTGAAAATAAAATTCTTGTAAAATCATGTTTTTTTATAGAAAAAGTACATATTTTGAGAAGTACACATTTCTCTGAAACTACAAAAGATAGGAACTTAATATTTGGTATGGGTGGAGATGCCAATGTGAAGTTGAGGATGCAACATTCCCCCCTGCCCCCCCACCCCCCTGGGGAATCTGTATAAAAAAATGTGACCGTAATCCCCACCCTAAACCATATATATTTATAATCAGGGTGACTAGGCAAATCAAATGTCTCATAGCTAAGGCCCCAGGGGTCATACCCCACCCCCTACCTGAGGTGAACTTTTTAATGGTTGAGATCCCCACCCCTAAGCCATATATATTTATGATCAGGGTGACTAGGCAAATTGAATGCCTTTTAGCTCAGGCCCTGGTGGGGGGTCATATCCCACCCCCTACCTGAAGTGAACTTTTTAATGGTTGAGATCCCCACCCTTAAGCCATATATGTTTATGTTTGTCAGGGTGAATAGACAAATTAAATTCCCCAAGATTTTGACTTGCAACTCGGCTGTTGCATCTCAGATGCTTTCTCGATTTTATAAATATATACACCTCTTTCTATTGCGGCGGGGGACACATGGCTACTTGTTGCAATCTTGTTTGGTTTGCCAATATTTTGACTGAGAGTACCTGGTGCAGGTTATTCCAGAAATGTATCGTGGGCACTTTATTAGACATCTACGTAATTAGTGTCCATGGCACATTTCTGGGGGGCCCGGGTAGCTCAATGAGTTAGGTCGTTGGATCTAACAACTCATACAAGCCTATCACCAATACGGCGTGGGTTCGCACCCGGCTTTGTAAATTACAAAAAGGGTGCACTCGACTCACAGCCGCAAGTGATAAAGTTTACCAGTTGCTTGCCCATGGTCGGTGGTTCTCTCCGGGTACTCAGGCTTCCTCCACCACTAAAACTGGTCGCCATGATATAGCTGAAATATTGTTGAAAGTGGCATTAAATACCAAAAATCAAAAAATCAATCACATTTCTGGAATCCTGAAGCTTCTTCATGTCTAGTATTTTGTTACTTAAGTACCAGGGTATATTTTTATTTCTTTTTGAAAGTAACAAAAGTAATTGTATCATGATCTATTTCGAAAAATGTAATTGGACATTATTAGTTAATTTTGCTTTATCGTATGATGAGGACAAATTCCTCAAAGACCCTAACCTTCAAATATTAACAGCTAACATTGTGCATCAATATTAGAATTGTGGCACAAGTAAATTTATACCACATGATCAGGCATCTGCTCTTTAGAGTATAACTACACATAATTTGAATGTGGTAAAGAGAGGAGTAGCAGTTATCATGGATATATTATATTTGTCAACTGTGAACAGTTAGAAACAATAAAACTACCCACCACGATATAGCTAAAATATTGTTGAAAGTGGCATTAAACACCATAAACTAACTAACTAGAAACTTTAAAACAAGAAACGTAGCTGTAATTGCTGACAAAATGATTACTTGCAACAACACTAATCTCTCCTGACAAACCTCAAACTCCTAGACATGAAAGAACAACCACAGAATCTAATGGAAAGCATGTACATGACTGGGAAAAGCACAAAAATATGTTTCGGACAAAGAGATCAATTGGATCCCAACCTCCCACTCCTGACAACCAAATAAGCATATACATGTATATACAAACTAGCTCAAGGTCTTTACAACCGAAAAGGACCACAAACACCCCTAAAAGATGATGCGACAACAGAAACACTGACGGCACAAAAGCATTAGTCGATTTGAAGAATAAACAAAGAAATACACTACAACTTATAAAAACAAAAATATGTATGAATGTTAAAATGTCAGTTTAAGCATACATGTAATATAATGATATGAAAAAATTGTATCTATCTGTTTTTGTAGATCTAGTACCTGATACAAGTTCAGTGTGGGGAAAGCATTTTGATTTTATTTTTATTTTCTTCTACAGGGAACATATGCTACAGTGTTCAAGGGTAAAAGTCTACTAACAGACAATCTTGTAGCCCTTAAAGAAATACGCCTTGAACATGAAGAAGGGGCCCCATGTACAGCCATTAGAGAAGGTAAAGACTAATGTAGTAACAGAAAAATTATGAAATAAAATCATTAATTTTATTCACGATTTTTTTAATGTTCTGAGATATTTGTAAATAATTTAATTTGATGTGAATACTGCAATCCGATTGGCTGATCTGCCTGGAGCAACATTGGTTATACTCGATAACCTGGGTTGGTATTGTGACATCACCAACGTGTTCATCCGCAAGCGACAAATTCAAATAGTCACATGAAATAATCGCAATTAAAATCGAGGAATCATTAAATTTTGTTGTAAAAATTAAATTATAAGGAATATTTTAAAATTGTTGAACAGGTTATGCTTGCATAACCTGGTTTGGGTCGGTTTATTAAGCGTAAACTGACCCAAGCCAGGTTATATCGTATAACCTGTTCAACAATTTCAAATATTCCTTAAATATATGACAGGATTTCTTGAGTGTTCTGAGATATTTGGTAACATATGACACATTTGAGGAGTAGTTAAATCATGTGATCATGTCTATGTTCGAATCTTAATCAGGGCAAGGTGTACAACATTATGTGATAAAGTTTGTCAGTGACTTGCAACAGGTCGGTGGTTTTCCCCAGGGCCTCAGGTATCCCCCACCAATAAAACTGACTGCCACGATATAACTGAAATTTTGTTGAAAGTGGCATTAAACACCATCAAACAAACATAATATCAGTGAACTCTGTTTGTACTTATTTCTTCATGTTCTTAATTTAACGATTTTTGGTAATACCTTCTATCGCTGAAAACAGTCATTTTGAACATTACCGGTAAATTATGCTGTATATGGGAAATACTATAGCATTAATGGTAATAACTTAAGTGAGTACGATCTCCTAATATATACAAATTTTGTCGTTGATCCAAAATGGTGGTAATTAGGAAGACGTGTCGATTTTAGTTAATTAAAAAAATCCAGGCTGATTTTGTTATTCAATATGTCAAAACGTTGGTTGACACAAACAAGAGATCAACCCAAGAACGTGAGAGATGAAACGTTTAATTCATAGCTGAACAAAGGATGAAATTTCATAAGTGTGACTTTCAAATTAACCCAATTACATATTTCGTGTTTTTTTGTAAATATGTTTTGGAAAGCCATTAAGCATGATTAATTTGATTGATTTTTTGTTTATTTTATAATCATATATAATTTAAACTTCACAAACTGTCGATTGTGACATGGGGTTGTATAATTATGCACAACAATACAAATAGATGTATCAAATTGGTAATTATCGGCTTCGGTCATTGAATGGTTTCACCTGTATACTTTTTGTCCGTTAAGTTATCATTGATTTAGCATCCGTTGAATAGATCCTCGGACAATGTAACTGTCAAGTCTGATTGAGGAAACTTTACATTTGTATTTACATTGTACATGTACTTATGTTCACAAAAACATTCCTGTTGCGAAATTCCTGTACATTAAATATACCATGAAAAAAAGTACAGATCAAAATTAACATTTGCAACCTTGATTAGATTTTTTTTGTCTTTATCCTAATTCTACCTGGTATGTGGTCTGCATGGCAAAAAGACAGATTTTCTCTCATTTGTGAAAGATATTGCAGATTTTCAACTTTGTTTTACTATGGAAAGCTCTAATGTTTTTTGTCTTAAAGAATACCGGTTTTAGCCCCAAAACAAAAGAGTATGAAATCGGTTTTTGTTACATCCCCGCTAAGCATGCAGCATTAAAGAGAAAGCAAAGACTGGTTGGCTCGGAATCAGGATAATGTATCTGATTGGAGCAACATGTCTACCTGAGTTAAAATAAGATTAACCTTATACTTCTTTAACAATCTGTTAAACTGCTCGGTAAATCGTGTACCAGTACTCATCTTATCATCAGTTCATAATTCTTAAAACAAAATAAGTTTGTAGCATAAAATTTACTCAAGAAATGTACAACACTGCAAAGAAAAAAAAATTAAAGACACAAAATTTAAGTACAAATGTATGTTTTTTGTTTAATTTTATGAATATGGTGGAGGGAATCTCAAAAGCTTTGTAATATTTTATTCTTAATTCATGATTATGTGAATGAAAACTGGTTAAAAAAAATGCAGAATATGCGGCTTCTTGCAAGTCCAAGTGATGTCATTGGTAGAAAATTTAACGAAATGAAGATGACCAAATGAAAGTCAATTGTATATACAAATGTATTTGATCATATTTAGAAATATAGATATATATATATATATACAGATATATTGTTTAATTTCAGTCTCATTACTCAGGGATCTGAAGCATGCAAATATAGTCACACTCCATGACATCATCCATACAGAAAAGTCTCTTACTCTAGTCTTTGAATATTTGGTAAGTAACCTAAAGGTTCGGTCACATGATACGATTTTCTGTCCGATTGCCAAACGATTCTGCATCTGTGGTACAGGGAATCGGAGTGGCCAAGTATTCAAACAGTTCGAATTTCCATTTGATTTTGATACAATTTGTTATTTATTTTACTGCTCTCACAATATGATTCTCATTAGACTGTCTGATGGGAATTAAGTAGAACACCAACCGATTTTGAAACAATGTTTCGATTCAACATTCGTCAATCGACTTTGTATTCACAAAATAAGATTTTGTCAAAAGGGAAAATCGGAAGGAAAATCGTATCAAGTGACAGCATCTTTACAAGTATAAGGCTTTCGACATACACATTAGATACTAGCAATGAATTGGAATATGAAGGTTTGCTCAGCGAGTAGTGAATGGCCAACAAGCCAGCACTGACATGCGGCAGGTTAGTGGTTTTCTCCTGGCACTCCAGTTTCCTCCACCAATAAAACTGACCACAACGATATAACTGAAATGTTGGAAGTGGCATTAAACACCATAACCCTAACAAGCCAGCAAGTTTCATACTCCATTAAAGTGGTGATATTTGCAATATTATACCATGCTTATTGCTACATATTGTGTCGGATATAATGCTATAGACATGTTCATTTTTCCATTATAACAATGATTGAGTTTTAGTGCTGTCTATTGACTATGATACTGACATTGATCACTACTTGGACAAACTCAATACTAATTGCCCTATTAGTGTCATTGTTATTGTAAGATTTCACTCATATTTCCAGTTTTGTGTAATTTAACAGAAAAATTCTGGTTAACATGGGGTGATTCATATGCAGTACAATATGCCAAAATAGTACAGGTCTATTTAATTCAAATGTATAAGCAATTAAAGAGTCTACATGACATGGAATTGGATATTATATAGTTTACATTCCATTTCAAACACTGAAATGATTCTGATTATTAGTATAACAAGGTTAAGGAGAAGACAACAAGTCACTAGTAAACAAGATAAAGAGGACACTGGAAACTTTAATTCATATTATTTGTATGGTATTGATAAGGTTTCAGAACAAGATATAGTTACTATAAAACCATTAGAACGATAATATTACGTTTTAAATAAACATCATTGATGAAACTAATCCTTTTCTAGCTTTCTTGAAATATTAAGTCGTTTTGGTAAATATTTTTTTTTAAATTCTGGCTATGGAGTTTAATAAAAATGAATTCTGAAGATAACATGCAAACATGGAAAAAGTTTTTTTGTCAAATAATAATAAATTATTTAATTTAATTATTAATTTTTTTTTCCAGGACCGTGATCTCAAACAGTATATGGATGACTGTGGTAATATAATGAGTATGAATAATGTTAAGGTAAGAGACACAAGATATATTGGGCAATCCCCTTAATGAACTGATACTGGTTGTCTTTGGATACATTTTTAAGTACATGCATAGTTAACAGATGGAAAAGAGCAGTATATGTTGTATACTGACATATCTTAAGTGGTGTCCTTTGTTAGCAGGTTCTACTGTAGATTGAAATGTTTCCCATTACTTTCTCTCAAACAAAAGTGCCACAGGAACAAAGTTTTATACATTGGTTTTACTTTTATGTTACCAATTGCAAGGGACATTGGTTTTATGAGGCTCAGGAACATTGATTTTATTTTTATATGGACCAGGAACATTGGTTTTTCGTGGCCCAGAATCATTGATTTTATTTTTATATGTGCCAGGAACATTGGTTGTATGTGGCCCAGCAGCATTGTTTTTATGTGGCTCAGGAACATTGATTTTATTTTTATGTTGTCAGGGACATTGGTTTTATTTTTATGTTGCCAAGGGACATTGGTTTTATTTTGAGGTGGTCCAGAGACATTGGTTTTATGTAGCCCATGAACAATGGTTTTCATATTGCCCATGAACAATGGTTTTGATATGGCCCATGCACAATGGTGTTGATATGGTCCATGAACAATGGTTTTTATATGGCCCAGGAACAATGGTTTTGATATGGTCCATGAACAATGGTTTTTATATGGCCCATGAACAATGGTTTTGATATGGTCCATGAACAATGGTTTTTATATGGCCCATGAACAATGGTTTTGATATGGCCCATGAACAATGGTTTTGATATGGTCCATGAACAATGATTTTATATGGTCCATGAACAATGGTTTTCATATGGCCCATGAACAATCGTTTTTATATGGCCCATGA
>MJUT01020620.1:28840-40551 GCA_002080005.1 Gigantidas platifrons | reverse complement strand
GATATTGAATGGAGAAATTTTAAATATGTGGCATGCTAAAGTGTATGTTTCGATAATGGGCAAAGTTAAACATTTCAGTCCTTGGAATAACAATGTAGTGAAGCAGGTAAAGATGAGTGAATCCAGAGTCTGTAGAAATCACTAGAAAACTAAAAAGCAATTCAATTTCAATCAATTACATTGTATATTTATTTAAATGTTACATGAGCTATAGTATGAAAATACATATCTATGCATTATTGTGCTGGAAATTTATTTCATTTACAATGGCCCATTGAAATTCAGAATGGCCCATTGAAATTTTTTTGAAGGGGCCATGGGCCCATTCTGGAAAAAACCTTCAAGATCACTGATAGAATTTTGCTCTTTTATAAAGGTGTCGCCATTAATAAATTATATGTGAAGGTGTATAGAAAACATTGTTTACTTCTTTACCTCTGTAAGTGGCTAATATGATGTTGTTGTTTTCCCTAGAAAAAATTCTGTTTCTCTCTGTGAAAACTTATATATTCAGTCTTTATATAATGCTCAGCTGTTGTTTACAAACAAAAATATGAGTGTCGCTGGAAGACAGTTGTTTATTTGATCCATAGTGATTGCTAAAGTAATCTCAATTAATGCAGGCCACGGAGGACCCGATTTTATGGTAGTAAGGTATACATCTGTATAGGGTTTTGGTGCTCATAGCTGCTTAAGTTTTAAGATACAACTTAATATGTTCCAGTTTGGCAGCGATTTATGGTACATCGGTAGTTTTCTCACAGTACTCTGGTTTCCTCAATCAATAAACGTGACCATCTTGATGAAACTGAAATATTCTTAAGAAAGTGGCGGGAAATAAAAACTCCTATATTCAAGCCATCATTAATGTTAAGAAATGTTCAATTAACAATCAATTTGATTTTTTTCAGGTTTAGCTCGTGCCAAATCAATACCCACAAAAACATATTCCAATGAAGTTGTTACATTATGGTAAGTGGTTTACTGTCATTAACACTTAGAATCCATTATTTGTTAATTTGTCCTTTGATCTTTACACATGATAATATCTAATATCAAGCAACAAGCATGATATGAAATAATATCATATATTTAAATTAAAATACAGGTGTTTTGTATATGCATTATCAATGATTGTCCCAAGCCTATATCATTTACCCTATATCGCATACCCTATATCGTATGGGTGTCTTCTTCGAATGCCGTGTTATATTGATCGTTTTTCAGAAGTACATCTCTTTCTTAATGAAGCTAATAATGTACTGTAGTGTACTGTGCGGTCTATACAGTATACTTTGTTAATACTTGAAGAAGACTAACAGCGTTAATAATTTTCTTCTTCAAGAAGTAAATAAGTATAGGATAGGGTGTTTACTATTATTGCTTACTGTATATTTTCAGGTCTAAGAGCTGATTATAAACATGAGCTTGGTAAAACACTTCAGGCAACACAAATACATGTATTATCAAAGGCATGGTTGAAATATATGATATAATGAACATTACATGTCAAAATCTGTATCACATGCCATATCAACCCTCGATCTATATCACCCCTTGGGCCGGTGTCCCTTGGAGTGATATAGGGTTCTCGGGTTGATACGGAATGTGATACAGATTTTGACCTGAAATATTCAGTATTTATCGTTGATTTCTAACATGATGTTATATTGAAGTCACTTTGACCAATCCACATACTATCGTTGGTATATTTGGCTCAAAATCAGCAATAGTATATATATATATATATATTATATATGGTACAAGTCACTAATTTATTACTTTTTCTTGCTAACCTTTTCATATAGATTTATTAACACTGGATAAAAACAAGAAAGAAAATAGTTCTATTGAAAATGATGAGATTTGATTGATATACCTTACAGTAGAGTAATAAGGAAGGTTATAAACATTATACATATGTAAGATCTTACCGCATGTCACCGTTGAATGTAGTTTATAAAAGTTTAATTAGCCACATGAAAAGAACGTATTTCATGAAATGGTTTCAGACAAGTTTTTTTTATGAAATATGTGTTTCACAACAGATTGGTTTGATTTTTGGTGTTTAATGCCACTTTCAGAAATATTTCAGCTATATCATGGCGACCAGTTTTAGTGGTGGAAGAAGCTGGAGTACCCGGAGAGAACCACCGACCATGGGCAAGCAAATTGTAAACTTTATCACTTGCGGATGCGAGTTGAGTGTACCCTTCTTTGTAATTTACAAAGCCGGCTGCGAACCCACGCCGTATGTCACTAGAATGATTGGTATTTAGATCAAGTGATTATCTTGGTTGCTTGTATATAAGGACTATATAAGGCCATGCAAAATTAATTACTTGGTTCTCAGGCCCTTTTTTATCAAAATTGATGAGGGAGGGCGGCATTTTTTTTTATCCTTTTACTGCTGTAAAAAGTGATGAGGGAGGCATTTTTTCTTCTTCTTTTTTTTTGGTGAAAAATATGGCAATGTATAAATCTTTTCATTACTTTATTGAATATTTCAATTTTATTTCTTCCGACGGTGGCAGAAACATCACAAGTGGTTAATTTTTATGGAAACATCCAATCCGCTGGTCCTAACGTACCATTTTTTATCTCCGTAAACAATTCCAATGAGGTACAAGTTTTGGAGAAGCCCCCCCTATTATACTCCCTGGTAAAACTGGCAAACATTTGTGCCGAATTTGCACAGAAACGATTGACATTTTGTCTAAATGTCAAACGGAAACACGTTTTTTATTTATACATTGTCATAACAATGCTTTAAATCTCATTTAAGCATGATGCGTTTTAAAGCGTTTCACCGACCACGCGATATAAGAGAAAAAACGGATGCGGTTGTTTTTTCCGTACGGACAGCGCTACCGCATTTAAATTATTTTTTTTAACTATTTTTGCAATAAAATCGGCAATGCGGCGACGAATTTCCACATGCGGGCGGGCCTGAGAACCAAGAAATTAACTTTTTATGGCCTAATCATGTTATTTATAAAATTTCTAGATTGTAACCATTGATAAAAAAAAAATTTTAATATTATCAAACAGTCATATTTTTTATGTTAGCCATGCATAAGTAATTATTAGTTATAGTGTAAACGAGTTTCTTTATATATCTTTGATTTTTAGGTACAGACCACCAGATGTGTTACTAGGGTCAACAGAGTACTCCACTCCTATAGATATGTGGTAAGTTGTCATAGTCCCTCTAAACATACTGTTCTCCATTGGAGACAAATCAAATCCTGGGAGGCAAGATTCATGCTACTGTTACACATTGTTCAATATTAATCCGAATGTCACAAAATAATACAATATTTGGGGTTTTCCATTGAAATGTCAGTAGCAGAGATCACAATTGATAATGATAGCAAAATAAAAAATTACATGTATATCTTTGCACTACTAAGAATCTTCTACTTGTTAGGTTTAACTGCAATGGTGGTGTAATTGCTAGCGTTTTGGCTTTGAGTGCAGTAGATCGTGGTTCGAGCCCCGGTCAGGTGTGTAGACTGGTACTACTGGTCTATACACATTTTTTTGAACCGGTCTATATCAGCATTCCAGTTTATATCGTGGAATAGTGAAGGTCACATGGAGAGTGTTCAGCCAATTAAATGTATGATTTTTATTCTGATATGCAATAATAATCAATAAATGGAAGAATTGCTTAAACCTTTGGTGACATAACCCCTTGAGTTATATTTGAGATGGGTAGATATTCTAAATATATTTACCATGCCTTGATATAGCTGAAATACTGCTAATGTTGGCATTAAACACTAATCAATCAATCAAATATTTACATGATCAAAAAAGGAATGAAGGTTCAATAAATATTTTGTTATTACATTTTAATTGATTTGGAAATTTTCTCAACTTTTTGTGCAACTTATTTTAAAAGGAAATTGTATATATTTGTTGCCATAATTGTATATTTATTTTTGACAGGGGAGTAGGCTGTATATTTTATGAGATGGCATGTGGACGGCCGTTATTTCCAGGGTCAACTGTGGAAGATGAACTCCATTACATATTCAAAATTCTAGGAACTCCAACAGAGAATCAGTTTCCTGGACTCAGTAAAAATGAGGACTATTTGTCTTATAACTTTCCTTTCTATAAACCAGAACCACTTATCAATGTAGCACCAAGGTAAATACATGTATATCAATTAGTTAGAAAGGATATAGCTGTAAATGAACTCGAGTGACTAAAAGGATATAGATGTAAATGAACTCGAGAGACTAAAAGGACATAGATGTAAATGAACACGAAAGACTATCTAACTTTACACTTAGACACAAATTAAAGTAAAGGAACAGCTTGTAGGTAGAAAGGATATAGATGTAAATGAACATGACAGGCTATCCAACTTTACACTTAGAAACAAATTAAAGTAAAGGAACAGCTTGTAACAAGAAAGGATATGGATGTAAATGAACATGAGAGGCTATCCAATATTACACTTAGACACAAATTAAAGTAAAGGAACAGCTTGTAGCAAGAAAGGATATAGAATGAAATGAACATGAGAGACAATCCAACTTTACACTTAGACACAAATTAAAGTAAAGGAACAGCTTGTAGGTAGAAAGGACATAGATGTAAATGAACATGAGAGGCTATCCAACTTTACACTTAGACACAAATTAATGTACAAGAACAGGACTTTTATTGTTGTTCTACATTTCTTAATCACAGTAGCGTCTTCAATATTGAGCACAATTCATACCTTAAAATTAGCCCAAAAAATGGTATTTTTTAAATTAGTGTGAAACTGTTCTTGCTCAATATTGAGTGATAATCTTTTATTTCTGTCTAGTTAGTTTTTATCCATTGTATGTTATCCAGGCTACACTTTATTTTGATTAATTCTAACCTCATTTGTCACACATTTTTGTGCTAGGCATTTTTTTTTATATGAAAGAAAGTTTAAACAGTGAAATGATTTCTGGGTCAAATGATTTGGAGACATATGTTTTAGTTCACTAAAGCAATAGTACATGTACCCCTAGTTTCAGTTGATATTTAATCTATTTCATATACCATTTCGACATCCCATTGTATAGTCTCCTTTTAGAGTCCAACAGTCTGGCTCTAATGGAAAACCTGGTTTACTGTCTCCTAACAGATAACAGTTTGATTTTTTTTCTATAGTAGTTATTATGAAAGTATTTACTGTGCTCC
This sequence comes from Gigantidas platifrons, assembly GCA_002080005.1. Lineage (NCBI taxonomy): Eukaryota > Metazoa > Mollusca > Bivalvia > Mytilida > Modiolidae > Gigantidas > Gigantidas platifrons. Next base: position 35,358 of record MJUT01020620.1, on the reverse strand, counting down.
CTCGTTTTATGACAAAATTCTCTTACTGCCATAACATTCGTGTTTCCTGATTTCCACCCATAAAAATTCCTTGTTATAGCACCAAGGTCAGGTACTTCCATCAGCCACAACTTTTTCAGAACAAAAGCCGTGAAATTATATAATATTTCAATGTTAATATTACTCAAGTTTGTCTTTAAAATTATAATTTCCTTCGATTATCTGCCAAATTATATGTTGCTATTAAAAGGATTCATTATTGATTGACATTCCAATTTAGCCAATACACTCGTTACTGTACATGGTTTGGCCTAACATGTACAAAAAAAAACCGGTTATGGTATTGACAAATGTATTATCGTTGATATATTATCATTATAGGTTGGATGGAGATGGTTTGGATTTATTGGCAAAGTTTTTACTTGTAAGTAACTGTTTGAAAGGATTTCCACCTAAATTTTAAAACATAAGGTGGATTTTGGTTTTATTCTGTAGGTTTCTTAGTAGTGGCTCAATGAGTTAGGTCGTTGATCTAACAACTCATACAAGCCTATCACCAATACGGCATTGGTTTGCGCCCGGCTTTGTAAATTACAAAAAAGGGTGCACTCGACTCACAGCCACAAGTGATAAAGTTTACCAGCTGCTTGCCCATGGTCGATGGTTCTCTCCGGGTCCTCCGGCTTTCTCCACCACTAAAACTGGTCACCATGATATAGCTGAAATATTGTTGAAAGTGGCATTAAACCACCAAAAATAAAAAAATAAATCATATTTTCTGTGGGGTGTTTTGTTGACCATTGTTAGTCTTGTTGTCCATTTTCTTTTGGCAGTTTTATTCTATGTCCTTTATTTTACTGTTTCTGATTGAATCATCAAACTTTTTTTGAACATTGCAAAAAAAAAAAAGGTTCATATTTGTATTACCAGGGTTGAAATCCATTTATATCTAGAACATATTCTACATCTAGCTAATATGAATGACCTAGTCTCATTCTTTATATATACTTTCTATTTTCCAGTATACAGCTAATAGAAGGTGCTCAGCTGCAGAAGGAATGAAGTTTCCATTCTTCAACAGTTTGGGACCAAGTGTACAAAGATTACCAGATAGTAAGTATACCTACATAAGACCACTGTGGTCTTCTAGCTCAATGCAGAAGATTAAAAATAGAATTTTATTTGTCAATCCACCATTTTTATAACGTTTTTTTCTGAGTAATTGTACCTGATATTGTCAATCTTTTGACATGGATGAATATTGAGGACAAACATTGCATCATCATGATGTGAAGGTCACTAGACTTGCATTTCCTGATTCACTGACTGCCGATTTCGTGATGTAGAATTTATTAACGAATTACATTTTACATAATTATACCACTTCAACAAATGTGACTTAATATTGAGAGAAGCTAAAGCATTATCATCACTGGTAGGCCACCTTACAAAGTAAAAATGACAGCACTGGTTCATTGAAAACATGTCGGTCAATTTGTATTGCTGTGATCTTGTAAAGATTTGCTGTAAACTAGTTGAAAATTCAATTATTTGGTAGCTAAATTAGTGCTATCATGTATTGAGAACACCTCAGAAGTTAATTAGAAATGATTTTTTAAAGTCTAGAATGAAAACTGACAGTTAAATTACCTGTCAACTGATACAATGAAATAATCTTTAGTCACTACTGACAGATTTATTCAGTTGGCAGCTTATTTATATTAATATAAAACACTTAGAACTGGTATGGAGGATTTTGAATTGATGTTTACGAAAACAGATGGCTGCAAATTCAAAGTTTATCATTAAGGCAGGTTCGACTTGAATCATTTCTAAAGAGCTATTGCAGCATCATAACATGAAGTTCACTTGAGAGAGGTTCATCTTTGGGAAACAGGTTAACTCACACCATTGTCTACTTGTGCCATGTCAGTTTGTACCTAATAAGTCAACTCATACCATTGTCTACTTGTGCCATGTCAGTTTGTACCGAATAAGTCAACTCACACCATTGTCTACTTGTGCCATGTCAGTTTGTACCTAATAAGTCAACTCATACCATTGTCTACTTGTGCCATGTCAGTTTGTACCGAATAAGTCAACTCATACCATTGTCTACTTGTGCCATGTCAGTTTGTACCTAATAAGTCAACTCATACCATTGTCTACTTGTGCCATGTCAGTTTGTACCGAATAAGTCAACTCATACCATTGTGCCTCTATTCTAGAGATGGAAAGAAGATACCATTAATGAAAAAAGACAAGCTATTCTGAATCTGTTTTTTATGATGAAGTTACTAAAATAAGACTTAGATGTTTTTACCATCTAATTAATCTATTTTTCTTTGATCTGTATATAAATATTTAATAACATGATCATGTGCTGATATTTACTGTATATAGTATTATTTTACACCAGAATTTTAATCTAATCTAAGTTGTGTCGCTATTTTTAACTAATTGATTTCTACTTTCAGCTGTGTCCATGTTTACACTTCATGTTATTATTTTACACAGTATTACTAATTTTAATCAATTGATTCCTATTTATAGCTATGTCCATATTTACTCTTCCTGGTAATATTTCACCTAATGTGTCACTATTTATAACTATTTTATTTCTATTTATAGCTGTGTCCATATTTACACTTCCTGGTATTATCTTACACAAAGATCCTGGTATGAGATCCTCATCTTTATCATCTACAGGTATTAAAATCCATATAGTTTTCCAATCAGACAGAAAACTTGATTTTAATCTGACAGTATAGTACAAATTTGTGAAGTTAAGTTATTTGATTATGAGAATTTTAGAAGAAGGAAAAAGGTGTGGACCTGTCAGCCTCTGCGAGTTTAAATGGGTTGGGGTCTTGGTGTTTGATGCCACTTTCAACAATATTTCAGTTATATTGTGGCGGTAAGTTTTATTGGTGGAGAAAACCACCGACCTGTCGCAAGTCACTGACAAACTTTATCACATAATATTGTATTGAGTACACCTTTCCATGAACGAGATTCAAACTCACAACCTTAGTGGTGATAGGCACTGATTGCACAGGTAGTTGTAAATCCTACTATGATACGATCACGACCACAACGGACCCTACTTTCAATAAGACAGAAAACTTGTTTTTAAGTTGACAATATGGTACAAATATTTGTATATGGTACACCTTTATGGAGATAAGTTTTGTTTGATTATAACAATTAATGGCGAAAAAAAAGTGTGCACCAGTCAAGCTCCATAAGTCTAAAAGTAGGTCATGCACGACCACCACTGAACCTCAATAAATCAGGTCATATTCTAATATTTATATTGGGTATCTACATCATTTTTATTTCATGATATTCTTTTTAAAGAGGATTGCAATATAAAAAAAAATTATTGGCTTTCAATCAGAAATACTTTTGAATAATAAAAAAAAAGAATATAGCAATGTTATAGCTAGTAGAATATAAGGGGAGACAATTTATAAAAGTGAGTGAATGTTGTTTAATGCCAACTCAGCAATTCTTCAGCTATATCATGGCGAGCACAAGTTAATTTTCAATGAAATGATGACGAGGGTCCCTTTTGTTCTAGACCAACATGCTTAGCTGGATTTTTATAGTGATAGCTCACTGAAACAACAGTCCGTGGATAGACATGTCATCCACTCACACACATTATCATGATTCAGAGCCCACCAGTCTTTACTCTTTCTCCTTAATCCTACGTGCTTAGCAGAGAAGCAACAAATACCAATTTTATTGTCTTTGGTTTGACAGGGCACACTAACCATTACACTAATGATGCGGCTGACAATTTATAAAAGTACAATAACAACATAGATAATATTAATATGATTCATAGTTTTATTTGTTACAACAAATATCTAGCAATTACTGTTTTGATCAAGCATGTAATTTGTGTCTAAAAAACATATTAATTTGTCTATTTTTCACAACTGTTTTATAAAAATTTATCTTTGTAGGTAAAATTAGAAGACAGAGTATGCTTTTTTGATCCATGCCAAATGATTAGATCATGTGATTTTAAAGTCCAGTATGTGCTATTTATATATCCATGCCACATGATAAGATCATGTGACCAACATGTGATACATTTGATGTGATAATCAAAGCCAGACTTTTTATTAAAAAAAAATGTTGAAGTGCTGTATAAAAAGAATGCTATGTTGTTTATTTAATAGCAAATAAATATTATTGGAATATACATGAATGCATGGCAGGATGATTTTATTGTATACCCTCTGATCTATTCCCATCACTTGGCATCAGTCGTCCATTAATTTTTTACAAAAAACACTGGGCTGATTAAACTGAAACTTTGCATAAATATCTAAAGATTGTCCTCCAAAAATGTTCTTAATTTTATGTTGTTCCAACTTCTTGTAAGTACACCCTTATAAATAATAGTGTATTATTATAGGGTGAATATTAAGAGCCTCTCACCAGAAACCACTGGGCTGATCAAACCAATTATATGCAGGAATTTTCTATGACTTATTTTTGGCAGAATGCTTTGAAAATCTTCTTATCAGAACTTTTTGAAACTAACTGAATGCAAATCATACATCAATGATAATTTTATAACCAGGTGTGTGATGCAATCTCAAGTGTGCCTCGGGTTAAAGCATCAAATTTGTTCTAAATATCTAATAAAATGTACTAGAAAATAAATCATATCATGTGCTGTGTCTCAAAATTAAACTTTGAAATGAGGGGGAAAATTGTGAAGAAAATAAATATTGTGCAATTTATTCTTCAGAATAATATTAACCAGTCTCCATAGACTATGTAATGTCAGGTCAAATATGTTCAAAATTTGATTAAGAAATGACTCAATGACAAAAAGATAACCAAATAGACTTGCTTTATGGTTAAATTTGTCTTTCTGTATATTAAAGCAATGTTGAAGGGACAGTGTCTGCAATTTAAGGTTATTTTCTTCTATCGTCTTCAGAGGGGTCGTCATGATTGTGATCATATGGTAGTTGGATTTACAACTGCCTATGCAATTAGTGCCTATCATCACTGAAGTTGTGAGTTTGAACGAATCCTGCTCATGGCAAGGTATACTCAATACAACATTATGTGATAAAGTTTGTCAGTGACTTGCGACAGGTCACTGCTTTTCTCTGGGTTTCCTCCACAAATAAATCTCACCGCCATGATATAACTGAAATATTGTTGAAACTGGCGTTAAACACCATGACCCTAACCCTTACCCTTCGTCGTGTTCTCAGCAGTAAAAGTTAGTTTAAACATTGAAAAGATAAAAATAAGAGTTAACATGGGTTGTTCTGGTATCACTAACATTAGGCATGACCTACCCATATTTATACTGATGATGCAATACAGGGGGGAAGAGGTTATCGTGTGTATATTTGGATCAATATGAAAACTATAGGAATATTTACTCCTCTTTTTTGAAGGAATACATGTATATTTTGATGAAATCTTATTCTATGTATTAACATAAATTTATGTTTGAAGGTGATTGCGTTTTACAATCACATAGATGAAATCAGATTTACTCTCTGAAAACAAATGCCAACATAGAAAGGGGTATGGAATGTTTTTTTTAGCTCACCTGACCCGAAGGGTCAGGTGAGCTATTGCTATCACTGGGCGTCCGTTGTCCGTCTGTCGTTAGCTTTTTGCATTTTAATCAACTTCTCTAAAACCACTGGGCCAATTTGAACCAAACTTTGGTGGAATGGTCCTTGGGTGGTCCCCTTTCAGAATTGTGTCCGACAATCCCCCTCGCGTACCAAGATGGCTGCCGTTACTAAAAATAGAAAATTCAGCAAAAAATCACTTAAAAATTATATTCTCTGAAACTGCTGGACCAATTGGGCCCAAACTATGGTGGAATGGTCTTCAGATGGTCCTCTTTGAGAATTGTGTCCGACGACCCCGGTCGCCAACCAAGATAGCCGCCGTTACTAAAAATATAAAATTTGGCAAACAAATCACTTAAAAATTATCTCCTCTGAAACTACTGGGCCAGTTGGGTGCAAACTATGGTGGAATGGTCTTTAGGTGGTCATCTTTCAGAATTGTGTCCAACGACCCTGGCCGCCAACCAAGATGGCCACCGTTACTAAAAATAGGAAATTCAGCAAAAAATCACTTAAAAATTATCTCCTCTGAAACTGCTGGGCCAATTGGGCCGAAACTGTAGTTTATTCCGTTTAGGAATATTAAGAGATAAAAATCACAGCAAAATCTTTTTGAGTTGAAATGATCTTTGGATGGTCCTCTTTCAGAATTGTGTCCGACGACCCCGGCCACCAACCAAAATGGCCACCGTTACTAAAAATAGAAAATTTGGCAAAAAATCACTTAAAAATTATCTTCTCTGAAACTGCTGGGCCAATTGGGCCCAAACTATGGTGGAATGGTCTTCAGATGGTACTCTTTGAGAATTGTGTCCAATGACCCCTGCCGCCAACCAAGATAGTCACCATTACTAAAAATATCAAATTTGGCCAAAAATCACTTAAAAATTATCTCCACTGAAACTACGGGGC
>MJUT01020620.1:17706-28774 GCA_002080005.1 Gigantidas platifrons | reverse complement strand
ACGACCCCGGCCGCCAACCAATATGGCCACCGTTACTAAAAATAGAAAATTCAGCAAAAAATCACTTAAAAATTATCTCCTCTGAAACTGCTGGGCCAATTGGACCCAAAATGTGGAATGGTCTTTAGGTGATCCCTTTTCAGAATTCTGTCCGACGACCCGGCTGCCAGCCAAGATGTCCGCCATTACTAAAAATAGAAAATTTGGCAAAAAATCACTTACAAATGATCTCCTCTGAAACCGCTGGGTCAAATGGGCCCAAACTATGGTGAAATGGTCTTTAGATGGTCTACCTTCAGAATTATATCCGACAACCCTGCCCGCCAAAGAAGATGGCGGCCATTGCTAAAAATAGAAGATTCGCCAAAATTCACTTAAAAATTATCTTCTCTGAAACTGCTGGGCCAACTTTGAGCCAGGTGAGCGATTACATGCTCCTAGGAGCCTCTAGTTTCTTTTTTCTTTTTAAGAATTTTTTTTTGAATCGAATAGCCCAAAGAATGTCCTTTTTCCCAACTACCAGTCTTCTGGTGCCCTATATTAGTTTTTGTATCTAGTATACCTAGACTGACTTCTTTTCTGTTAAAATTCTCGTGTGACCATCTGATTTTTGTCCCCTTCATCGGTCGAGAATAACAACTGTACATCTAGCAAGTGAAGAATCAAATGAAGCATTTCATGGACATGGATGATATAATTCTTATTGCAGACACTATGCATTAGACAGATAGTGCAACAATAATTTTTGGTACCTTAGAAAATAGCATATCCATAATCTGTAATAAAAAGGCATTTCAAACTTCCATGATTTTCTCACAATAATAAAGAAAAATACTGGTGTTTACGTAACCATAGCAACATATTTTTTTATAATACATATCATGCTTGGTGCTTCACATGTATTTTTTGTAACAAAACTTTTGTTTGCTATGTTAGAAATTTACAATTACTAAATCTTGTCATTTCTATCAATATTTGTCATAAAATTTCAGAAATTGTTTTTTCGTTTAATATTAGAGCAAAATGATTACTCACAATTACAGCAAAACAAAAAGTACCCATTCAATCCATGTTTTAACAATATATGATTGTATATAAACTTAATTGTGGTCTAATGTGTATTTTTAACTATGTTTTTCAATTAATTATTTTTGTTATTAGGTTGACGATGTTTGTATGGCACCCAAATGTTAATGTTTTGGTGCAAGCTGCATCTCAGAAACCACAGGCCATACCTTAATTAAACTTCAGGATCCCTTTTCCTACTGTATAATATTTTCAATTCTCAAATTTGGTTGTTGATATTCTACAATTTCAAATATGGCCTCCAAGTTTTGGATAAAACATGGCTGCCAAACATCTCAGAAACCACAGGTCATACCTTAATGAAATTTCAGGATCACTTTAACTACTGTATAATATTTTAGAATACCAGATAATTTGTTAAACATGCTTAACACATACTGAATTTTTTGAGAATATTAGATTTTTTCCCCCTGTCATCTTTGATATGATTGCAGAATTATTGGATTGCAAATGCCTATCCCCTCTCCCACCTCTAGAATATTAATTGAATATCTTAATATGCTTGATCTTTGTTTTTAATTATAATGCTGTTATTAAGACACCTGATACATATCTTTATAGGAAAACTTGAAACACTTTCAGTCACGCAGGTCTAAATTCTTTAGAACTTCATACAATCCATTTTTTTCTTTGTAATATAACTCAGGCAAACATTTAATGCTGTATTTAATTATTTGTCTTATATATATATTGGTAAGAAAACCACCGATTTTTTTTGTCATTTTTCTTTCTCATATTAAATGGTCATGTTACATGTGCCATGTCATGTGATTCATTTTTTTCATTGTAACGTAGCATAGCGTAACCCACAATTATACCATACACAACACACCTAATTGTAATATATACTTTAAAACCACATATTGTAATGTAAATTACACGTCATCTAGTATACATTGAAATGTAGGTTAAAACACAATTTATAACATGCATGAAAGCATGAAATGAAAAAAGTTTCTAATCTTAAGCGGAAATGATAGTTAATTGCATCAGTTCATTACTAATAGATTTGGATATTCAACTATTGAAATGTTCATAATTTTATGGAACCTTCTTTGAGTTGTCTCTGTTTAGAAAACTCAGTGCTTTTACCATTTGAGAATTGGTGCCATATTTTTTTTTTTTTTTTAATTTGAAAACGACAAAATTATGGTAACTTTTACCTTTTTGGATAAGTTTTGTAATATTTTAGAAAATTTTATTTTTAAACAGAAGCTTGTATGATAGTTGTGACTCTTTGTAATAATAAAAACTTTGTATTATTTTGTAAAGAACTGTATAAATGTACTATTTACTAATTTATTTTCCAAACTTGTAAATGTGACATATTATTTTTTTTTAGCTAACTTTGAATTGTGTAATGTTCGACCATGATACATGTACATGTATAAAGAATTTTTTTGGATTGATTTAAAATTTATCCGTTAAAAAGATTAAATGTGTATTATAACACAGGCTATCATGTCAACAATTTTCTTGGGATTTTTTTTATTTCTAAAAGCTTTCAAATATTTTTATTTTATTAGTTTGAATTTTCAATGGTAAAGAATTATCGACAGTTAAAATTCATACTCGTCTTTTCAAATTATATAATTTAATTCCACCTTTCAGATGTTGAACATGTAGTAAACTCTCAGCGTTAAAATTTTGATAAGGTCAAACATTGGAACAATGAAAAGATTTATAATTTTTTAGTCTTTCGAGTCTAAAATTCTACCTTTTTAAATTGATATTGAATACAGGACTATATATTATTTTAAAGTTGTGAACACATGTTTATTTACATTGCTCTCTGGTAGAGTGTGGACATTTTTTCATACATTTTTAATCTTTATTTATTAATTTCACTATAGAATAGAAAAAAAGACAAAAGAATATTAAACTGTAGTATACTTATATATCTTGGCAACAAAGTTGCAAAATTATATGTACAGAGAACATTATGTAGATTTCAGAAAGAAATGACACATGATTTGTATTTCACATTTAGAAATGATATTCCATTTCATCTAATTATAACAGTAAAACATTAAAATATTTTAAATTGTTCAAGGTCATGACCAATGTGATGACAGCAATAATATTCTGGAATGCAAACATGTGCCAAAACCCTAAGAGACATGTATTGCTTGGCGATATTAATTAAAAAAAAAACCTTCTCCATTTCAAAAGGTAATTTTGTTTTTGCAAATTACACATGTAAAAAGAAAACACATCTATTATTTGGCTCTCAAATATTTTGGCTTTGAGTGTACCTGATGATGGTAATTCCAGAAACTCGTCTTGCACACTAAATTTGATATCTACGTTTTTATAATTTACTACTTGATATATATTTATATCAAACTCAATTTATTCAATGTATGACAATTTATCACACAGACATTAAGAAAATGGTTACTATTTGAAGTGAAATATAAATTCTAATTGTGAATTACAAATTATAGTATATTCTGTCATGCATGCAAGTCTTATTTTCATTATCAGCATTGTGTGTATATTCATTATTTGTTAATCATGTTCATGTGCCTGGAATGCTATTGTTTATAATGTCATCTACTGAGACAATTACTGGATCTTGGAATATTTAGATTTCAAACATGTACTATTAATATAAACGAGCTAGATCAAATAAATCGAATAAAAAAGATAATTCAAACAGGTTACTCTTTCAGTCTGCTCATGGAGATGTTTTATCGCTTGAAGACAAGCTTTATATTTGTAGTCAAGTGTTGTATGACTGTTGTGCAAACAAACAAAGAAATAAAATGTTTGAAGAATATGAAAAGTTTCATTTAATAGCCTGAATATCAAAAGGTCATTTATCATATTATTATTATTTGGAGAGTTATCTTTTCCTGTATCTTAATTATGATTATCTCCCTTTATAAGAATTTATTATAAACAGATCTATGTTTTAGATAAAGATAAAAAAAAAAAAAATCTTAGGTCAGGCTATTTTTGAAGGAACATGAAATTAAATTGATTTGGGTTTTAATTGTGAAATATTTGTTAAACATTTATTGGAAATTTGTCATTTTTAAATTCTTACTTTTGGATAGAACAGACAATGATAATTTATTTGTTTTCTCTAATAATGCATTTTTGCCTTTGATCTGATCTTCTTCTCTAAGGAAATTGAAAAATTGTCAAGAAAAGGACTGATTAAGCCATTACTTTATGGTGAGATAAATACAGTATTATTTCTGACACGTATCTCATTTATTAAATGGTTAAAATTCTTGAGTTCAGAAATGAGTTGTGATTTTGTGTAATTTTAAATCTTCACTAAGAATGTATTTGTCATACAGAAACTAAAAGTAAATGTTTGAGTAAATCAGTGTACGATAATATAACACACAATATGCATCATAGTTATAATATAGCTATAAAAACAAAAAGAAAAAAAAATATAAGGAAAATGTTTTAACAGCAAATTCTGGAACTTACCGGTAATGTATGAATGATTTACACAATAGGAATTTAATCACATCATATTTTGTTTTAATTTCCAAACTTTTCTTACTTTTTTTGTACATTTGCACATTTCATACTTTTGATATTTATCACATAACAAATATTGCTCCCTTTTGATGAGGGCAATACATGTTTTTATCGACCCAATGAAAATATATCGACAGAGAATGAAGTCTGAGATTGATTTACTTTCATGGGTCTATAGGAACATTTATTGACCATATAAGAAGGTTGTTTTATGATAATATCTTATTATTTAAAAGCTGTGATTTGTAAAGTCATAACACCATGAAAAAAAATAATACCACCGAGTATAGCATTTTTTGTAGCTCTATATTGTTTTTTAATTCAATATTCTCCAAAAGCTCTTTAAATTCCTCCTCATTTCAAGGAACCACATTACTTTCTGCTGCCATTTTTGTTTACATCAACAACAGAGTCAACTGAAGTGTGATTGAAAGCTCAATATTAATTGGTTAAATTTCCAAACAAAAATCCAATGAAAACATTGTTATTGTTAGCATGGCTTTATAATCTATTTTTAGTATGGTAATCTGAGATTTACAGATAACTATGTTTAGTAAGATACAGTTTGCCCATGTACATATTTTATGATTAAGTCAATCAGTACCTATCACTACTAATGTTGTGAGTTCGAATCCGGCTCAGGGGAGGTGTACTCGATACAACATTATATGATAAAGTTTGTCAGTGACTTCCGGCAAGTTGGTGATTTCCTACAGGTACTCCGGTTTCCTCCACCAATAAAACTGACCGCCACGTTACAACTGAAACATTGCTGAATGTGGCGTTAAGCACCATAATTCCCCCCCTTATCCTATAATTAAGACGTGACATTAATTGACAAATCACAGCTTTTAAATGATATGATATTATAATAACAGTCTTTATTCATTTTTTTAATTACAACAGTTTGGTACAATATACAGAAAAAGTTATAATTTCAGGAGTTATGGCACTAGATTTATATTGTGAAATTTGGTAAAACGTTTTTTTTAAATGAGACCAGTTTACTGTAAATTACACAACATATAGTTCAAATAGAATTTGGTGATCATTCTCTTAACTGTTGTTTATTGTCATTCATATTGTATCAAGTATTTCATGCAGTCAAAATTTATGTTATGCACTGTGAAGTTTTATGTTGTATATATCATTTACATGCCTACATTTTGTAACAGTTTTCATCACTGATGACATCATTTTTACAATAAATGCTGAACTGCAGTTAATTTTATTCTTGCCCCCCCCCCCCCTATCCATATAAAAATAGGGAGAATTGGTTATACCTTTTCTACAACACTAATTAAAATTAGATGTTTGTTTTATCTTTTTAAATTCTTTTCTTTGTCCACCACTAATATAAACAACAATCTATTTGTGGTCACATCATCTAACCTTTCATTCATATATGACTGGGGGGCCCGGATGGCTCAATGAGTCAGGTCGTTGGATCTAACAACTCATACAAGCCTATCACCAATACGGCGTGGGTTCGTGCCCAGCTTTGTAAATTACAAAAAAGGGTGCACTCGACTCGCAGCCGCAAGTGATAAAGTTTACCAGTTGCTTTCCCAGGATCGGTGGTTCTCTCCGGGTACTCCAACTTCCTCCACCACTAAAACTGGTCGTCATGATATAGCTGAAATATTGCTGAAAGTGGCATTAAACACCAAAATTCAAATTCAAATTCATATTTGACTGTCTTGTCTCATGCAAGAAAGTTAAATATATTGACAAATTGGACAACAACTCTTGGTTTGGTCTAAATCTCAAAACTCTTTCCCAAAGCTAAAAGACTGATTGAATGGTTTCTTGGTAGGATTGTTCCACGTATGACCGTCTAAACAATTTGGGATTTTTGTAGATTGGAAAGCCAAGATCACCACCATCGCAAGACAAATTTTAATATAGGACCATAATTATGGGAAAATGAAAAACAAATCTCAGAAAACAGAAATTTGATTAAACCCAAGGTACATGAATAATCATTAGATGATACTTCAGAAAATCAAACTTTTTTTAACGATCGGAAATACCAAGATGGCTGCCATTACATAACATATTTAATGAAAGACCCTGTGAGGAAATGTGTTAATATTATTCTTATCTGAAAACACAACTATTGGACAGCAAACTTTGCTGGAATGTTCCTTGGGTGGTTCTTTACAAATTGTGTGTTTTTTGTGTAGATTGTAAATACAATGTGGCTGTGCTAACTGTCATCGCAGAGCATAGATTTAACAGGAGCTATTTTTTATATGGAAAAAGGACCGAATTTCGAAATTCACTTATTTGAAAGGTATTCACATAGACTACAATTGGAAAACTTTTTTTAATTCTTTTTTAAGAACCAGTAATGGAAGTGCAATTGCATATTTCCTGAATCATCATTGTTAAATGAAGAGTCAAGATTGTCCAAATTTAGTCCCTATTGTATTTGATTATAATAGGCTGTGTGTGAAATGTTTTAGAAATTACTAATAATATATCAGGAAAAAATCTATAACAAAAATAAGATAAAAAGACATTTATCACATCAATCAGAGTTCAAAAATCACTACTGAATATCACTGTCATTATTTAATCAACACTAAAGTGCAAAGTAAACAAATAAACTGATAGGTAGTAATTATGGTGTTATATATATGTCAGAAAACTAGATTGGAGTGACTTCCTGGTTGCCAAGACTAGCATACAATGTGAGACGGTATCAACATTTGCCACATGATGCAAATTCAACTGAAGTCAAAAGAGCCGAGAATACTAAGGAATTTATTTCAAACATGCTGACTCAAACCGACTGTTTGAAGAAGAAGAAGACTGAAGGTATCAAATCTGAGATCAAATTTATATAATCCTGAAGTGCTGAAACATTGACTGTAAAACCATATCAAACATCAGAATTAGAATTTCATGATAGCCTTCTGAAAGGAATTGAAGGATCAACAAAGACTTTGACACGAATGTTAGATAATGTTATCTATGTCGCACAACAGCTAAAAGCTCAACTTTATCCAGCTATAGTAATGAATGCTGAGGAAAAGCGTAGTAAAAGGAGGAAAAAAGAAAATACTAATAAAATGAAAAATAGAAAAAAGAAATCATTAATGAAAAATGTCCATAGATTATCCAAAATGCTGGGACGAACAAACGTGTCATATGACATGTTTGGGAAAAACTGCCAGAAGGAGACACAGATTACAAGAGAAAATATGAAAGTTTTAGACAGAAAAATGCTAACTCAGAGGTACCATTTAAAACCCTTGGAATATATGTTACAGCATGAGTTTTTGGAAGAATCTAGTAAAGAGGGTATGATTAGCATACTAACAGAAAGACAGAGGATTCGAAAGTCGACAATCCGCAAGACACCAGCAGAAACTCGGAGGTCCGACCAGCAGTCCCTAATATCATCCTTGTTAATATTTGATGTTAACATCATAAGATTGTATGAATATTGACACGAACAAGTTAAAATAAGGAAAAAGAGATGAAATAATAGAGAAATAAAGAAATTTTATTGAAAATAAATTTGTAAACAGAAAGTTATAAAAAGGGGGGTGGTAAGTCCGTGCCACGAGCGCCTGTGTCAACACCATGACACAAAATTTCCAATCGTAAACGGAATAGTTTCTGACCTCGGTGATTTATTTATAAATACTGCAACATCCGTATTTGGGTACAGCTCAGGTAAAAATAAATCGAACGATCCCCGACATAAATCATGGTTTACTAAAACATGTCGAGAAAAAAGAGACGCCTTTCATGCTGCTAAAGATAAGTATAGTCGTGATAAATCGAGGGAAGTAAAAGACTTACTAAGCATCCGAGCTAAAGAATACAAAAAAGAGATGAAGGTATCAGGGAAAAAACGCGGAAAAATTAAGGAATCTCTCTAAAAATGATACTAAGGAATTTTGGAATACCCTAAACAATTTCTCAGGTAGATAAAAAAAGAAAATGCTGATATACCAATTGAAACTTTTTATGATTATTTTAAAAACTTGAATGAAGAAATGCAAGATGAAAACGATGAAGATGATATTGTTTTCAATGACATGTGTGAAAATCCAGTATATGATATGATTTTAAATGGATCAATCACAGAGAGTGAAATTATAGATGCAATAAACAATCTAAAAAATGGTAAAGCAGCTGGTATTGATAATTTTGTAAATGAATACTTTAAGTATTCACAATCTAAATTGATATCAATATATTGTAAACTTTTTAATGTTGTTTTTGATACTGGAATATAATCCCTGAAGGTTGGTTGACTGGTATTATAAGACCTGTCTATAAAAATAAAGGTAAAGTAGACGATCCTGATAATAACAGGGCTATTACCCTCATAAGTTGCCTTGGGAAGCTTTTTACATCTATAATTAATAGTAGATTGACCCTTTTTCAAGTGAATTTGAAATTATTTCTAAAAACCAGTCTGGATTTAGAAAAGGGTTCTCTACAACAGATAATATATTTGTTGTGCATGCTCTTGTGTCTATTTATTTCTCATTGGGAAAAAAACTTTATTGTACATTTGTTGATTTCCGTAAGGTATTCGACACTGTATGACGAACTGGCCTCTGAAAAAAATTGCTTAAATATGATATAAATGGTCAATGTTTTAAAACTATCTATAATATGTATGACAATATTAAATCTTGTGTTCTTTATAATGATAAGCAATCAAATTTTTTTTTCTTGTATGACTGGTGTTAGGCAAAGCGCCCTTTTTATTTTCTGTGTTTTAAACGACTTAGAAGACCATTTTAAGAATTTAGCTGGGTGTCCACTAGACATTGTAAAGGACAAACTTGAAGCTAATCTTCATATATTTATTGAGATTTTTGTCTTATTATATCCAGATGACACTGTAATATTTTCAGAATCAAAAGAGGGTATGCAATCAGCACTAAATATATTTCAGTCATATTGTGATAAATGGAAATTAACTGTCAATGTTAACAAAACCAAAGTCTTAGTTTTCAGTAAGAGAAAATGTCAACAAAATTTCGATTTTACATTAAACGGTGAAAAATTGGATGTAATAGATTCTTACACATGTCTTGGTATTACCTTCAAATACAATGGTTCGTTTGTGGATGCCAGAAAGAGACTTGTAGAGCAAGCTCAAAAGTAACTTTTTGCCATCTACAAAAAAAATCAGACACCAAAATATACCAATAGATTTGCAACTGAAATTATTTGATTCTTTAGTAGAACCAATTATACTTTATGGTTCAGAAGTTTGGGGTTTTGAAAATATACAAATCATGGAAAAAATACATCTAAAATTTTGTAAGAGAATTTTAAATGTGAGATTAACTACACCAAATTATATGGTCTATGGTGAATTGGGTAGATATCCGCTAGAAATCAGGGTTAAGCTGAGAATGGTCTCGTTTTGGACGAAACTTGTTCAGAGCGAGAACAAGCTCAGTAATAACCTTTACAAACTTATGTTACAAATTCATCAAAGTGGAAATCATGATTTTAAATGGATATCTTTTGTCATGTCAATTTTTGATAATACTGGTCTTAGCTATATTTTTGCCAATCAATTGAATATTAATATACATTCACTGAAATCTGTTTTAAAAGAACGCTTACATGATCACTTTATTCAACAATGGTTCACAGATGTTGAAAACTCATCTCGTGGTGAATTTTACTCGATCTTCAAATTTGAATTTGGTTTCCAGAAATACTTAGGGAACGACCATTTAACTTGAAAGGGAGGGGGGGGGGCTATGGTTTTTTCCTAAAAAAATATTCTGATTCCCAATGTTGCTGAAAAAAATATTCTGATTTTGATGGAGGAAAACAAAAATAATCTGATTCAGAGTTTTTGTCATATAACCTAATGTTAAATTCTGGAAAAAATTAAATATTCTAACTCTCGTGTTGTTCGAAAAAAAATTTCTGAACGAAAAAAACCCCCATTTCTGTATTTTGCAATTGTAATCCCATGTTCATTTTGTCATGTTTTTCTTTATATTTGTACATGTAATATGACCTCATGTTGCACATTTACATGTGTCTGAGTGTACTAGTAAAACCTTGAAATCTTGTACTCTGTACTCATGATGTTATCATTTATTTGCACTCAATCCCCTTATCCCCCCCTTTTTCCCCTATTACGTTTGTTTATCAAATTTATCAAATATATTCATGTATAAATTTATTATATTATGTAACTTGCTGTCATTTTCTTATTTATGTATATAACATTATTGTATAGAGCGGATATACTAAGTTGATATAACTTGTTTCCAATCTAATTGTACATTTATAAGACAATAAGCTATGTTTAAACTAAGAATAGGCCTACTGAAGAAAAACAAATTTCACAAACACAAAGAAGAGAAGAGAGTGATGTGATGACATCTGAATCAGACACTTCTGGAGACCAGTCTGATAGAACTGTTTAAACAATTAATTGAATATTTTTCCTAATTACAAAAATATGTTTATTCAA
>MJUT01020620.1:0-17546 GCA_002080005.1 Gigantidas platifrons | reverse complement strand
AAAAAAAAAAAAACAAAAAAAAAGCAACCTATTGTTATTGATATAATAGATATTTTTTGAAAATAAGGAAAGGTAGAGGACACCTCCCAATAATCAATTATGTGTTGTGAATGTTTACATCCTGTTGAACATCAGGTTTTTAAAAAATCGCAGTACAATATTGAAACTAGATTTATATTTAAAAGCATATATCTGTATAGGTTATTCAAGCAGGTCTACCATTGTGTAATTAAAATGACAATTATGTGTTGTGAATATTTACATTCTGTTGAACACCAGAATTTAAAAAAAAATCGCATTTGAATATTGACACTATACTAGTCAACAAAAGAAACGATACAAGGGTTTGATGCTCAAATATGGGCATAACAAATAAGGCAATATCAACAAAATTTCTCAACATCATTATCAGAACAAATCATGGACAGACAGAAATTGTCATGCAGTATGGAGGTTTGCGGAGTTCAGTAACGTGTGTGACCTCCTCTAGCAGCAACGACAGCTTCGCATTTCTGACGCATAGAACCAATCAATCGTTGGATAAAGGCTTGTGGGATGTTGTTCCACTCGTGCACAAGTGCATCACGCAGCTCCTGTAGTGTTTATGCTGGATTTTGACGGTGGCGAACACGTTTACCGAGTTCTTCCCATAAATGTCAATTAGTGACAGATCCGGTGATACGTGTAATACCGTCCAAGGAAAAACACGGATGTGATTCTGGTTCAGAAAGTCTTGACAAACACGAGCCACGTGACATTCTGCATTGTCATGTTGAACGACGTGATCAAAGTTTCTCTGTTACAGAAAGGGCAGAACGATAGGATCAAGAATATCGTCTCTGTATTTTACGGCATTAAATGTTCCTTGAACAATTTTGAGCTGAGTGCAATCATCATGACAAATTCCAGCCCAGACCATAACACGTCCGCCTCCAAAACGATCGGACTCGTACACACGCCTGCGGTACACACGATAACGTCAATCGCTAAAACGAAGTGAAATCGGGATTCATCACTAGATAGGACGTGTTGCCAGGTGTGAAGCCTTCAATGACGGCATGCACGAGCCCAGGCTAGTCTCGCGGTCCTATGGCGTTGCTTAGGAATTGGTCCTACCACCGGACGCCTAGCTCGGAGTCCAAATTCACGTAGTCTTCTGCGAACAGTCTGACCCGTAATTCGGATATTTGCTAGACCAGATGTTCCACAGGCAGTGTCCTTGGCCGTTATCATACGGTTCTGGAGGTGAGTAAGGCGTAAATGTCTGTCTTGACGTTGTGACCTTACACGCGGCTTTCCATTACGGGTCCGCCCTTTTCCCCTACCTGTTTGTCGAAGACGAATCATTAGCATTGCAATGGTTATTCTAGACACATTTAAGTGGTCTGTAACGGCCTGGTGAGTCATTCCAGCCTGAACCGCTCGCTAGAAAATTCAAATTTTCAGAATGGTAAATTGTTTACTTTTGTTGACAACACAGTTAAAGACCGCAGGTGATTCAAATGCCCAATTCGATCATCGCAAACTCGATCATGGGACGGAACATTTACTTTCTGGAATTTTTCCGTAACGGAACAGGATGTTATTGTTTGTTTTGTGAGGATAAACGCGTTTTACGCAAACATTGACGTAAATGATAATAAACAATTGTTTTGGGTTTAACATACAAGTATATTAAAAAAAAATTTTGTATCGTTTCTTTTGTTGACTAGTATATAGGTTTAACAAGGAAGTCTACCGTTGTGTAAGTACAAATGACAATAATAAAGGTACACGAAAACAATGTTTTGTAAGTATTAATATTAAGTAATATTGTTCATTTGTTTTCATGATAGCAACTCACTTGTATTATTTCATTAATAGTCTTTGTTTTCATGGTAATATTGGGATTGGGGTGTATAAACACCATGCGACGCAATTAACTTCAGGTAAAATTTGTGTGTCTAGATTGCTTACGATTGCATTGCATGTGATAGAGAATAGAGAATCAAAATATAGTAATTTATAATTATTATTCTTATAAAAAATGACAGATACATGCATAAATAAATAATATTTCTATCAATCCAACAATACAGTCATGTTTCAGAGATTTTCAAATTAAATTGAAACAATGAACATGTATGGAAACATTATTTCATTAAAAAAAAATAATAATAACATTAAACACCACATCAGTACAGGAATAACATATAAACATTCATTTACAAATGTACTTAGTCCAGACTGAGAATATAGGAAGCTGTGTCAGCACACTGGACTCGTGTGACTTCATAGTTGTGTGGTCTCTATTTTAGTTCTGTCATTCTGTAGTCGATCTCTCGGTATTTTCTCTTCTTCGTGACCCGCTCCTTCGTACTGTATTATTTTCATGTCGTTGACTGCTTCGTCGTGTTCGAGTAGCTTGATCAAACTGAAGATGCTGGGATGTGGGTGCTAATACAGTCGATCATGGCAGGGAAATAACCCCCACCCCGTTGGGTTTTTTTTGACTTTCTGTTTACATATTTATTTTCAATAAAATTTCATCTCCTTTTCCTTTATTTAACCTTTCGTCTCCATATTCATATAATCTTATGTTAACAACAGCTTACATGTGTCTACCCTATATACCCTTATTATCCACATGTATGTTGCTGTTATTTATAACATAAGATTAAAAAAACCTTAGGTCCAAGATCGTCAACCAAGGGTTGGATTTCTGAACGTTGAAAACAGAATAAAGCAATTAAGATTAGGACACGAAAATAAAATCTACTACTTACTTATTATGGATTTTGACAACAAGTGTCCACCATATCTAAAAGATAAAGTCGACGAACACCACGGACATACATGTAACACTAGATCAAGTCAATTCAATTTCGTAATTGCAAAAATTAAAGGAGTGCACGCTTCATTTTTTTTTTACTTTAATGCTATTAAGGATTGGAACGCTCTTCCAAATAGCATAAAAGCGATAAATGACCACAACGCATTCAAAGATGCAGTAAAACAACATCTGAAAAATAAGTAAGTGTATTTTTCAATATAATTAATATCAATTCAATTTATATCATGCTTCCTCTGAACATTCATTTAATTCAAGTGATATACACTCAAAGGACCCCATTGGAAATAAGAGGAAAAGCATGGGTCATCCTTGGAAGGATATCAACTTATAAGTGCATTTTAGCCTTGAATTATTTTTTATTTCATATTTTTAAATACGCATATTTTTAAACTACACTTGTACATAGTTGTATCGATACCTAAATGAATTTTACCTCTTGCATTTAAAATATAAGGGACCGACCATTTATATTTTAGGAGGAGGGGTATGTTTTTTCGTCGAGCAAGGTTTTTTTTTTACACGAAACAAATATCAAATATCACTTTTTTGAACATGGAATTTTTCTTCAAATTTAAACGTTCATTTTTTTATGGCGACAGAAAATTAAGAAGAAATATAAAACCACATCATCCTCAAGGTTAAATGATCGATCCCTGATACAGACTTATGATAAGAAGAGTTTGAAGATATCAAAGAGTAATCAGAATCCGGATAACAATTTCCGAAAACTGAAAGATAAAATGTCATCTGTACCATTGCAAATATTTGTCAACTTATTATACGTGTTTTAACTGGGTTCGTGTATCTCAGTCTTCAGTTTAGTCGGCCACTGACATTGATCCTTCTGTCCTCTTTCATTTGGCTGTTGCATTATCTGTCCTTCTTCTATTAACGGACGGGGTCGCGTTCTATATATAGATTTTATTGACAAGCCGCTAGAATGGGTCGGGTTTAATCAAATATAAATGATTGAGTCGTAAATTGTCCACTTCAATATATTAAGGGGACCGTCGTGGTCGTGATCATATGATAGTTGGATTTACAACTACCTATATAATCAGTGCCTATCACCACTAATATTGTGAGTTCAAATCCCGCTCATGACGAGTTGTACTGGAAACAACGTTTGTCAGTGTCTTGCGACAGGTTGGCGGTTTTCTCTTGGTACTCCGGCTTCCTCCACCAATAAAACTGACCGCCACGATATAATACGGTTGTTTCGAATCATGTTAATTCCGATCACGTTCCGTCTTTTTCGTGTCTTGACGTCTGAACAAATTGGCAGGCGACTTCCGGTGTTTACGCTATTACTGTGACAACGTCAGCATATCATAGTCGTAGATGCGGTAGATTATAAGTAATTGTAATATGGAGACGCCAAGGAAACCACTGAATAAATACTGGTGTTCGGTACCCCAATATCTGTCTTATATAAGAAATATATACACAAAGGCAGATCGTTTTCCTTTCATGATGCTGACAGCCGCAAATAAAGAAAGAAAACAAATTTAATTTTAAAGAATTATTTGTCTCTGCGTTGAAGTCTTTGATACAAATAAAATAATTTAATTGATATCTGTCTTTTACAGAAAATGTTAAGATATTTTTAACTTGAGAATCGAACGTTAAAACGGCACATATCGATTGGAGTTTTTGTTGTGTACATTGACACCGGAAGCTCAGGGCCAGCAGTTCCATCGAACTCACGTGATCTGGCAGACGAAAATAACAAAATTTTGACGGAATGGAAATGATTCGGAACAACCGAAATATTGTTGAAAGTGCCATTAAACACCATAGCCCTAACCCTCACTATATCAATGGATGATATTCCTATATGCCCATTTACAGTTTCTGTATGACTAAGATAAATTTTGTTACATGTATAATCACTAGAGTGTAAAAATGATATGTGTGTGTTTATTTTAGATTGTAATCCAATATATATTAATTACATAAGGAAGCATGAATGAAACACCCGAGGAGCAGTCTACCAATCAGGCTATTTATATATATAGGTATTATTCAATGTACGTTTAAATATATTTTTCGGAAACTATATCGAAACTAGAAACGTAGGCCTATATATTTAAGCATACTACGGGTGATTTTAAAACCTATTCCATAAGAAAGCAGCGAAACACGTGCTGAGAATGGTAATTAATTAAATTTCATTTGTACTTATTTATGACTAGGTAAATTTTATATCAAGGGTTTGACGTTAAACAATGTGACTGATGTCAATATTTCAGAGAATGGGGGGTGGTTGAGAAATTAGATTTTACTTTTCATATATTCCATATTTGGAGTAGAAGAAGCATACATACAATTGAAGTGTCTCATTCGGATCTCTTGATTTTTTAAAGTCAAATTAAGAATAGAATTTTAGTATTTACCTATTTTGAAAATGGTTGGTCTTTTTTTTTTTATTGTTATCTTTGATTTTGCGTGTTGTCTCATATCAATGGTAGATCTATTTGAAATACACTTCATCTAATGTTAAGCGCCACCATATTTCTGTATGTGTGTGTGTGTGTGTGTGTGTTGGAATGTCTTGCACAAATTTGATGAATAACGAGAATAACCATCGCGTTGATGTCAAAATTCCCACACTCGCCTACTCACACCACACTAAACTACGGAGTCGGCCATTTCTGTAAGATAGCGTTTGTTAATTCAGAAATGGTTCGAAGACCAATAAAGTAACACACGCCTTCTATTGGATTCATATCAGTGGACATGACAGCCCACGCAGATGTGTGAATACATAGTCTCTTGTATGAATTCTTTTAAAGTGAAGATTCGATGTATACTTGTGTTATCACTTTTAAGGATTGACATATCAACCAACGGATAATAATCAAAATGGAGTACAACGTTAACGTGTGAATATCAATTTCTAACGATATGTGGCCCCGTTAAGGTTATTTATGTTCGACATGTATGTCTGCGGTTTTTTTTGTTGGCTTTCAAATATTTTGGCTTACCTGATGAATGATATCCCAGAAACGTGTCGTGTGCACTAAATTAGATATCTACGTTTTGATCACTCTCACTGGGTCGATACCTCTGCTGGTGGACTATTTGTTCCCAAGGGTATCATGCGCCCAGTCAGAGCTTCGACACTGACATCTTTTATTAGATACAACAAATGTATATATTTTATTGCAAATTACAGTTCCTAATTCATGTAATTATTATTAAAACTAAGGTTCTTCTCGCTCAGGCATAGGTCACCATGGTCGGTTTTTGGCTACCCTGACTAGGTCCTTAGATGACTTGCTCCCAAATACCTCAAACTTTTTTGTCTTTCAAATATTTTGACTTTGAGCGTATCCGATGAATGTTATTCCAGAAACGCGTCTTGCGCACTAAATTTGATCTCTACGTTTATATTTCATTCTAATGCAATTATAATGTAACGCGTATTTTCATTGGCTATCGAGGGCTGTCAAATCTGCAGTTGACATGCCTGAAGGAATGCTATATTTCTACGCCGAATGCACTTGTTTGTAAACAATATGGCTGACCCAGATATTTCCAACTATGAATTTGACGCTGACGACCTATATTATTAATGCCGATCATCTTTCCACAGTTTGACAATTGATGCCGTGAAATTTTGAAATACAATAAGTTATCTCCATTCTAATGCAGTACTGAACATAAAAATGTATTCTTGCATATCCCTAGGTCTACAAATCACAAAAATTAAAATTCCGCGAAATATTGTTAAACGACTTTGGCACATAAACAACGTGACGTCATATCTACATCTACATGGTACGTTGAAGTGTCACACTTGACCAATACTCAACGCTTCCGGTGGGCGCAAGAAATATTTTTGAAGAATAACCAAATAATAAAGCATAGCAATAGTAACGTATAATTAAATAGACTGTAAAAGTTAGTAAAGTGAGAAAAGAAAATAAAGAAAAAGAGGTTCCATTTACTTTCCAATCATCTGGTCTAGACCAATCCGGCTTCCGTGGCGGTACCAGGGACTGAATCCCCGCCGGCACAGCTCTAGCCCATCATTTGACTTACTGGGTAAATGGAAGAAGTAAAGTTAGATAGAAATCGTGGAGAGCTCCCTTTTGAAGGATACCAAAGAGGGGGCCTCAGCGACTGAAGCTGGTAAACAGTTCCAGACTGGAACTGTTCTAGGGAAGAAACTGTACTTTAGGCTGTTTGTCTTCGTGGAATACTGTCGGTACTTCTTGGTATGTGTTGATCTGGTTCTGGTTGTCATCGGTGTTAGGTATTGGTGGCAAGGTATGTCTACAAGATCGTTGACAACTTTGTAGATCATAGTCAGTTGCAGTTTCTTTCTACGGCTCTCTAGAGTTTCCCATCCTAATTCATCTAGCATGCTGCCCACACTACTGGTGTTTCTGTAGCGGTTGGTGGCATAACGGGCTGCACGGCGTTGTACCATTTCAACTTTCCTCACTTGGTCTTTTTGATGTGGGTTCCATACTGTTGCACAATAATCAAGGTTGGATCGTACCATCGCGACATATGCATTCGTTTTGGTCTCCTGATTTGATGTTCTCAGGTTGCGTCTTAAAAATTCCAGCATGTTATTGGATTTCTTCGTAATTCTATCAATGTGGTGTATCCATGATAGGTCGGATTGGATGTCAATGCCTAGGTATTTGGTGCTCTGTGATCTCTCGAGTACTAGTCCCTTGAGTGTGTATGGGTGATGGATTGGAGAGCGTGATCTTGTTGCAGTTAGTACGCTACACTTCTGCGGGTGGAAGTTCATTTCCCAAGTTCTTTCCCATTCTACTAGTTTGTAGATGTCATCCTGTAGGATTTCTGTGTCTGTAGCAGTTAGTATTGTCCGGTATACTATGCAGTCATCTGCGAAGAGTCTGGTTTTAGATGTTATGTTGTTCGGAAGTTCGTTTATAAAAAGGAGGAATAATAACGGACCTAGTACTGTCTCCTGTGGGACTCCACTGATTACAGGTACTGTTTCGGATGATTCTCCCTCAATGATGACTTGTTGGGTACGGTTTGATAAAAATGAAGACTTCCAGTTTACAATGTAAGACTTCCAGTTTACAATGTAAAGATCAGACGTTATTTGGCTTCGTGTACGCTTCAATTTTGATATAATTTAGCTTAAATAAGTTTTCAATGTAGGCATTTTAATCATTTTTGTGTATTGTTGTACATATGACATGTAGGATTTCACGTTTTCAAGATGGCGGATCCTTCCTCCTGAACCCCTAATTCTAAAAATATCTCATATTTTAAAAATTTGAAAAGTGCATATATTTCGTTATTTATTTGTATGTTTTCAAACTAGTGTGTACACGTTGGGAGAATTTCATAAGAATAGGAATAACAGTACTGTAATTGAAGAGTTGTCGGTGTCAATTGTGGATTTGACGGACTATTTCTTTAGCGGAAAGGAATTTGAAAAGTGCATATATTTCGTCATTTATTTGTATGTTTTCACACTAGTGTGTACACGTTGGGAGAATCATTTGAAGAGTTGTCGGTGACAGTTGTGGATTTGACGGTCGCAAATCCACAATTGACACCTCAAACTCTTCAAATACAGTACTGTTATTCCTTAATTTGAAGGAGAAACCCATGAAATATTAACGCTGCCACCACTAAAAGGTGTTGTATCTACAATGTTCCTTTCATGAAATGCAGTGTTCACATACCACCAAACATGAAAGTGACCCTTGGTCGCTCTCAAAAAGGATGCGTGTTTTCAATGAACATCGATCATGAACAAATGTCGTCTTGTTATTACTCATAGAAAATTAAAAACTAAGGAAGGACAGACTCATACTCTATTTGCAGTGGAATAGTTCGCTGGACAATCAAACAGTACGGTTTGTTTCAAAGAATAATTGTACTTTTAACGAGATGTATATGGGTTGTTTATACTCCTAAACAATGTACACATACATATGCCAATTTTCGTTATCACCCACTGGTTATAAGTAATGTTGTCTGTTCTGGCAAATTAATTTGAATTCCAGTTACTGAAAAGAATAAATTAATTGGTTTTCATTTTAGTAACTTACAGTAGACTTAAAGTTATTGTGAATTCTTTACAATGATGAAATACATCTTTTGAATTCTAAAAATCTCTTTTTTCATTGACAGCACTGGTGAAGTGTAGGTTGGAATAGGTAGTTGGGAAGTCATTATGTTACAGGAGAAAAACCTCATCGTGGTAATTATATTGACATTTGAAACCAAATACAGTGCCGGATTTCCATATAGGCTCGATAGGCTGAAGCCTAGGGCCTCAAATTTTGGGGGCCTCTAGCCAAGGTGTATACTATTTTTACACTATTATTGGACTTTCACACTTATACTTTCATAACGTACTGTACTTTCTAAACCACCCTTCAGTAATTTTCCTTACTCCATTTCAGAATATTGCAGAATTTTAAACACCCCTCATCGTCTTCGCCTTTATTGAAATTGATAAAACACACTCCATCTTCCAACAGTCGTGAAGGTGGGGAATTGGGAGGGGCCTCACAAGTGGAATAGCCTATGGCCTCTCTTTATCTAAATCCAGCACTGGCCAAATACAAACATGATATAGTATACTCATCTGATAGTTGGTGTTAAGTTAAATTATGTTAAATAACACGTGTTTCATAGACTACTTTTTAAATGTTTAAATGTCATTTATAAAAACCACATACTCTATCAAAATCAGAGCAGTTTTACACAGATTCTTAATGATTTATTGTGAAATGCATGCATGTTTTCTTTTTGACGTGTTACGTGTCTGCTTCAAATGAAGCACCTCTAACATGTGAAAGTCTTAAAACTAACTCAGTCAGTCAGACAATGTACCATAGAATCCTAGGCCTTTATGGAAGGACAATGAATACAATGGCCACAAGAAATAGGACAAAAAGACAAAGAATGATACACAAATTAAGAACTACACAGCAGACTAAAGGTTGAGCAAAGTAGTATGGTACGAGCTTTTATAAACATCCTATGGGGGACCGATTGCATAACCACGTGGTAACCCTAACTCTAACACTAACCCTAACCCTAACCCTGACCATGGCCATAGCCCTAAGCCTAACCCTAACCCTAACCCTAATCCTAATCCTAACCCTAGGTAAAAAGTATTTATAATTGGATAATAGGTTTAATAGACTCTTATATGAATGCGATAAAATTCTTATCAATTATCTGCTTATAATACAATAAAATTGTTATCTATAAAGCGATGTTTACCCGACAATCATATTGTAAATAGGTAAACAAAGTATTTATAATTAGATGATACATATTTATGGTAACAACGACCGAATTTGTAATCGTTTTATCTTCAAGGTAAAATCCTTTCTTTAATTGTTATCGAAGGGAGATCAATTATATGTTTTAAATATTATTTTTCGTTTCCCTTTTTTTTAGCGATAATATACATAGATTATCATTTGACTGCATCGAATAGATTGGATTTATATCGTCTGTATTGATGTATTGAATTTGTATTCAATTTCATCTGATTTCATCTGATAAGAAATGAACGTCGCGGGGGAAAGTCAGACCGATGAAATTGTCTGATGAATGCATTAAAACGATAAATATCACCGGGTTTTCTTTTTAATAAACAAAACAATGATAGTCTTCCCAATGTTGAGGATGGAGTGTGTAGGTTTTATCACTGACCCATTCATTCTATCGTTCTTACAATAGCCGCTATTTTATCCGACACAAACAGGTAGGTATTAAAAGAACGAAAAAAGGGAACATTGAGTAGGGGAGGAGTGATTAACAATAACGAAAATTCTAATCCAATTCTTTTTATTCATGTTGTTGTACACAAATTCATTCGTAAATGTCTTTCAATTCGGCCTCGATCGTCTTTCGGTCTCGAGCGGAGAATTCATTCATGATATCTTCCAGAGTAAAGTTTCTATATCTGTATGTTGGCGATCAGCACGTTTCTGAAGCGACGGTGATACGTTTCCGGATCTCGTCTGAACGAATCGAAAAATTCGGCGGATTTTTCTTTTGGGAAATGAAATGCCACCCAGTGTGTCCCTTTTCGATTGCAAGAGTCCGTGTTGACGACGAAACTCTGGGTTCAGTTCACTACTCAGGCGGGGAGTTGGTCAGCACAACACACGATCGCCGGTAGATCTTTAAGGTAGCATTCTAGTTCGTAACCGTAGGTGCCTTCTACCCCATCATCTTCTCTCTTACATCCCTTGGCGTCGACGGGACATCCATGTATCTGGTGATCTTTCAAGTCCCACGCGTGAGCGAATACGAGTCCACAGGATCGACAGTCTGGGTGTTCCTCCTCCTCCTCTTTCTCCTTCTCGATACCTGTTCCCAATACGTCGGTGCACAGACATATAGAATCGGGAGTCGTAGCTAGCGGATCCACTTCTTTCTACTTTCTGTGGAAATTGACGACACAAAACACGTGATCGTCTTTAAAACGGCATATTTCGAGGTTGTCGTCCCTCATGGATATTTCGATTTGTTGACCTATGCCACCACTCACTCGGTGATAGATCGGGTTGTCGAAAGTGACGTCGGTAGCATCTTCGTTCAAAACACTCAACGATTGGAGAACGGGAATGTACGAATCCCTGACGTAGGAATTATCCATAAAATTACAGCACATGTAGATCCTTCGCGTCGGAATGGTCAACATGAGCATGAACGTAACCTCCAGAAGCGCACATTTCCACGTTCCTTCCAAGACGTAAGGTTTTGGAAAATAAACTTGAAATCCTCCTCCTGTGTTATCGCTAAATATGTTCAGTGAGGCTTCGGTATTGACAAATACGTAAAACTGTTCCATCGTTCTCGAATTTTATTTTTTTGTCATCGCCCTCTTATAGATATACCAGGAATAATGTTTATAAAAGGTGGTACTCGTCGCTCTCTCTTCTAGATTTACGAAGAAGAAAGAGACAGAAACTTTATAAGAAAAAGACTTTACCTTCGATAATTGGTCATCATGTTTTGAGTCAGTTGTGACAAGACCTTCTCGAGGAGAGACGTCATGCTTAGACATTTTCGAAACAAACACGGAACCAGTCAACCGTATCCACAGAGCCATCATGCGTATCCACCGCTGCCACCATCATCACCAATACAGACATATAAGCAATCGTGGATATCCGCCATCACCACCGCTGCCACCACCATCGCCGCCGCCGCCTCCACCAATGAAGTAAAGAATGAGTTTCGTTTCCAACATTAATTCACGGCAAACATTACGGGACCGACCGGCTGCGGAAAGACGTATTTCGTTAAAACTCTGCTACAAAACTGTCGGAGCAAGATGGCACGACCGCCGCAGAGAATCGTCTGGTTGTACAAGAGATGGCAACCTCTCTACGACGTCATCCGAAAGACCGTGTTCCCACGAGTAGAATTTCGTCGAGGCATCCCGATGGATTTGGACAGCGACGACTTCTTCGATTCCCGAATACGAAACGTGATAGTATTGGACGACCTGATGTCGACTGCGGCCAAGGACCTGAGAATCAACTATCTCTTTACCGAGGGAAGTCATCACCGAAACTTGACGGTAATCGCTCTAAGCCAAAACATGTACTTTGGCAAAGATCCCACACAGAGGAGAAATTGTCACTACCTGGTCCTTTTCAAGAATCCGATAGATCGACAACCCATCGCGACGCTCGGAAGACAGATATACGCCGGACGGGCCTACGACTTTTTACATAAATTCAAAAAAGTCACGAAAGAACCATACTCGTACCTGGTCGTGGATCTGAAACCCGAAACTCCGGAATGGAGGAGACTATGCACTAACGTCTTCGAGGAAGAAGCATCGGATGACATGCAGACCGATCAGATGGAGTCGCTAGAAGTGGATCCGCTAGCCACGACTCCCGAATCTTTACGTCTGCGCACCGACGTATTGGGAACAGGTATCGAGAAGGAGAAAGATGAAGATGAGGAGGCGGTGGCGGAGGAGGAGGAGGCGGCAGAAGATGAGGATGAAGAGGAGGAGGTGGCAGTGGATGAGGAGGAAGAGGAGGAGGAACATCCGGACCTCTTAGCCTGTCGACCCTGCGGACTCGTATTCGCTCACGCGTGGGGTTTGAAAGATCACCAGATAAGTGGATGTCCCATCGACGCCAAGAGATGTAAGAGAGAAGATGATGGGATAGAAGGCACATACGGCTACGAACTAGAATGCTACCTTTAAGATCTGCCGGCGATCGTGTGTTGCGCTGACCAACTCCCCGCCCGAGTAGAGAACCAAACCCAGAGTTTCGTCGTCAACACGGACTCTTGCAATCGAAAAGGGACACACTGGGTGGCATTTCATTTCCCAAAAGAAGCACCCGCCGAATTTTTCGATTCGTTCGGACAAGAACCGGAAGCGTATCACCGTCGGTTCAGAAACGTGCTGATCGCCAACGGACCACAATACAAGTTCAACACAGTTCGAGTTCAAGCCGAGGACGGCGACACCTGTGGACTCTATTGAGTTCACTTGGTCAAATACAGATATAGAAACTTTACTCTGGAAGATATCATGAATGTATTCTCCGCTCGAAACCCAAAGACGATCGAGGCCAAATTGAAAGACATTTACGAATGAATTTTGTGTACAACAACAATATGAATAAAAAGAATTGGATTATAATTTTCGCTATTGTTAATCACTCCTCCCCTACTCAATATTTCCCTTTTTCGTTCTTTTAATACCTACCTGTTTGTGTCGGATTAAATAGCGGCTACTGTAAGAACGATAGAATGAATGGGTCAGTGATAAGACCTACACACTCCATCCTCAACATTGGGAAGACTATCATTGTTTTGTTTATTAAAAAGAAAACCCGGTGATATTTATCGTTTTAATGCACTCATCAGACAATTTTATCGGTTTGACTTTCCCCAGCGATGTTCATTTCTTATCAGATGAAATTCAATACAAATTCAATACATCAATACAGACGATATAAATCCAAGTTAAATGCGGTCAAATGATATTCTATGTATGTTATCGCTTAAAAAGGGAAATGAAAAATAATATTTAAAACATATAATTGATCTACCTTCGATAACAATTAAAGAAAGGGTTTTTACCTTGAAGATAAAACGATTACAAATTCGGTCGTTGTTACCATAAATATGTATCATCTAATTATAAATACTTTGTTTACGTATAGGAATGTTCGCCAATCTCATTAGTGATGTCATATTGACTAATTTGCATGTCATTAAACAAATAATTGGTTGGCAGTAAAACAATACAGTAATTGACAGGAAAGTAACACATTTTTAAACTTTTATAACTTTTTTATTTCCAAGCAAATTTTGGTTCTGTTAATTGTTTTAGAGACTTACGAAAATTCATATTTTTTCTGTCAGTTTACATTTTTTAAAATTTTGATATGATAAATTCATCAGTCTTATATGAAATAATGCATTTTTACGCTTTACAACTACACAAAACAAGATTGAATTTCCAATCTTTTTGTTCTGAATATTTTTATCAAACCTTCGATGTGAGTTAATTATTGCTATATAATTTCATTTCTGAAAGACTTATTAAATTATCGTAAATAACAAAATAATAATGACAATTTAAAGTTGAACCTTCATTGAAAGACAATCTAAAATTTTGATTTCCTGCCAACCACACAGGTAAATTCTCAAGCCTGTGACATCACGGCGAAAAGCCCTATTTACAATATGATTGTCGGGTAAACATCACTTCATAGATAACAATTTTATTGTATTATAAGCAGATAATTGATAAGAATTTTATCGCATTCATATAATAGTCTATTAAACCTATTATCTAATTATAAACACTTTTTTCCTAGGGTTAGGGTTAGGATTAGGGTTACCACGTAGTTATGCAATCGGTCCCCCATAAGATCTTTATAAAAGCTCGTACCATACTGTTGAGCAACACTAATCTCATCAAACACGTTGAGATGGGGATAGGGGATGTTAAGGTTAATTCATGTGTTCACGAAGGGTAAGATCTTCCGATAGTCGTACTCGCCGTGTTACTCATGTCAAAAATGGTATTAAAACATGAACGAGAGGGGGAATAGGACGTGATGGTGACTACTACAAACGGAACAAACCCCATGGTCTATTGTGAAACAAACAACCCGTACAAGAGTTAGCCGAGTCATGATGACCACAATGGTTAAAACACTAACAATGTTTAAGTAATGTTTTGCTGCATGTTGAAGCGAAAAAAAACCTTTGCTTAAATATAGCCTTTGTCAGAATGGTTATTACATAGCATGGACTAGAAGAAGTGAAATCACTTAACAATGACAGATTCTAATTTCTCACCCACTCATGGTGGTAGATCAGAAGATCCTGGGTGGCATGTTAATAGTGGGTATACTATAAGTATGAATATTATGAGATATAGGTTTGCTCCCAGATCACCGCGAGTTCTGTTGGACTTGTACTTTAATCAAGAAAATTTATCGGGTATGTAGCGATATACAAGCGCTTTCTCTGATAATTCCGCCTTCATCTATACTGGTGGCTAATATGGAATTAATAATATGCCAATAGTGACATAATGGCCAGTGAATTCAATCAATCAATCAATCAATCAAGCATACAAGCAACCGAATTATACGATGTACAAGTATTTCACAATAACAATTTTAAGTTACTAGTGTAAATGAATAATATCAGTGTAATTGGTCAAAATCATTAACTAGAGAATAAAGAACAAAACAAAGATCAAACAACATACCACCAGATGGTTCGTAATGTAGCAATTCTAAAGGGTTAATGGTGTTTGACGCCACATTCAACAATACTTCAGTTAGTGGTCAATTTTATTGGTGGAGGAAACCGGAGTACCCGGACCTGTCGCAAGTCATTGACACGCTTTTATGGTTAACTGAAAGCATGAAAACGACCAATGAATCATCCGCAGATATAAGTTTTAAATCTTTATTTATGCTTTGTACTTCGGCAGCAAACAAATCAACAAGTTCGTGAAGCTGTTCCCATTTTGCTAGTGGTTTTCTATGTCTGTCGTATTTATAAAAACCTAAATATCTAATTTAATTTATTTATCAGTTATTTGAATTTACTTCAAGTATTCCATAAAAAACAATACAACGATGAAGTAAAAGCAAGTTATGGGCGGTTCACACTCGTTACTCGTTACTGAACACATTGTTGTGAATGTTCAAAGCGCTATTATCGATATCTTTTTAACACACATATGACAGTTAACTCTTGTCTTGATGCAGGTACCTCAATGGAACATAACTAGGTTAAGCTAATTTTGTGTGGCCAAGCATTTCCCATTAGTGAAATGATCCGGGCATACAAGTAGTTTTCCCCATGTGAGTGAAATGCAAACCATCACATATTACTGGGTAAGCGGTGTTTGGTTTAAAGAACTCTAAATCCTAACCTTGAACGCCATGTACAGTATATTTAATCTTCGTAACAGTGAAGTTGTCATATGTATAATATAAGCCTTATAAAAGAAAAGCATTAAGAGTATGCAACATGAACGAATTTACAAATACTTTTCCAATTTCCAATACATCTATAAATTACATTTCAGAAGAAAATATACCAGAAGAGCAGATCAACAATGTTAATGAACCCAACTCGGTTTGCAATAAAAACAGGGGTCATTTAGTACTAACAGAAGAGGGGAATATCAAATATCAGGCCGGCGACTATAGAGAGGCTTTACTTTTATACTAGGAAGCTATTTCAGATTTAAAAAGTCAGCTAGCTACATTTCCATGTAGAGAATTGGCAGTTTTATTTGGAAATATGTCAGATTGTCATATTCAACATGACGATATTGATCGGGCATATAAAGATGCATTAACGTGTCTTAGATATTACCCTACATGTTATAAGGTATGTTATTATTATGATTATATTGTAATTACTTTGACTTTTTGTAGGATTTCGCCCAAACTTCTTATGAATTGTCGTTTGCCTTTAAACTAGTAAAATTGTGTATTCATCCTTCAATGTTATAGCCCACCCAGCACAAATTGACACTACCTTTCAGCTGTCGTCGGCTCTATGTTTTTTATTGGTTGTTGTTCCGATCATTTATTATGTTCTGACTGGCTGAATTTAAAGATCTTCTTCTCAGCAATCACGTGGTTGATATAATCATATATATAATGATCCTGATGCATTATCTATCAATTATGTAGTCATAATAAAATCCTGCTGGTCGCGTCGATACCCCGGCGATACATAATTTATCTGCACGGTTGAGGTTTCAGTAAGTCTCGATCAATGATGACACATAAAGCGACAGGCGGAGCCTCACACTACATACAAATACTGACCAATGAAATAAACCGTCATTTCTGACAACATTATTGGTTGCATGTTGTATATTTTCATTGGCCAGTAATGTTGTGTAATCTCTGCCTGTGGCATTGAGTAATCTCACTGATCGACACCAGAAACCACAGAAGTGAAAATCGATTCTTACAACGCTAGTACAAAAAATGCATGGATTGCAACATTGTCAAATTGAATATACCGGGATGAACACGTCCATATAGGTAATGCATTTTATACTGCAATCAGTAAATTTACTGCCTATATAAATATGTACGTATAAACCTTTGCTTTATGTGTCTACTAGACGTACCAAATATCCTTATACCATGCTTCTAATTATATAGAGCCAAGCTCAATAAACACCCAAAATCAACAACATTTTGCA
>MJUT01020602.1:234556-258933 GCA_002080005.1 Gigantidas platifrons | reverse complement strand
ACCAGAGTTACTCCCCTTTTTTTACTTCAAAATGGTCCTTGGATGGTCCCCTTTCAGAATTATGAGTGATACAGGCTCACCTGACCCTCTAGTTTACAGTAGTTTCAAAATTTAATCTTACGATATAACCTTGGCGTCGGGGGACCAGTGGCCAACGGCCTTTTATTAATTGTGGTTCCTGGGTCCACACGAATACTAGAAAAATACTCAAGATAAGAAACAAAATCACTGAAAATGGCGGCATACTGCTAAATTTCTTATTATTGTCGATTTCCCTGATTTCTGAAAAATAAACGCATGGAATGCACTAACCTTGTGGACCCCCATCAGCTGTTGTGCCACTGGTTTACTCTCATATTCGTACTATTTTGCATATATACCCCCAACTATCTGTTCCCAAGACAGATTGTAAACGAACACGGAGGTCGACCACTTATGTTCTATTGCGCGGCACGCGATTGGTCAAGATAAATTTCCGGAAAAGAATTGACCAATTGCGTGCCGCGTAACAGAAAATAAGTCGACCTCTGGGTTTGTTTTACAATTTTGTTTCTTACCTTGAGTATTTTTCTAATAATCGTGTGGACCCAGGACCCACAATTAAATAGAGGCCCTACATCGTTACTAGCCCTGAAAATACGTACCCCCGTGGCAAACACAGCGAAATTAAGGTCCATCGGTCAAATGCCTGTGATTTTAACCTAAAAAAAAGTCATTATGCTAGCTATTCTAACTTGTCTTGTAAACTGCAATGTTGAAGACATAGAATGCAGTGTTCTAGCTAAGATCTGAAAATAGACAGGTACATGAAAAGCCAGGTCATTGTGCATGTTCAAATTAATCCTATTATTGATAATTACATGTACCTGAGGGTTAATTATGGCAACGCAGGGGTGTGGAAATACTAAAATGTTCTACTTGTCCCCGGGCAAGTCATCTGAAAAAAGTTACTTGTCCGGACAAAATCCTACTTGTCCTGTTTTTTGTACAAACATTTGATACTTATAAACACAGTTGCTAAATTGAACTTGTTTATATTGTCTATTACATCATTGCATAAAATATGAAATATAGTTTTAATAAGTTAACACAAACATCCCTGCCTAAGTGATCACTGCCCAAATGAAGGCCATTTTAAATTTGGATTTCAGATAGGAATATGCAGTCAGAGAATAGTTGATTGTTTTTAGATACAGAATAAGCTGTGTTGAAAAAAAAATTCATATCAATGAAGTCCATTTTGATTAACTTTGACAATGGATTTATCAATCAAGACAGTCATGTACTAGTATTTAGTTTTAGTGGTGTCTTCATACTTTGCAGATGACTGGTGGGAAGATAGGTATCCATTCTGTCCACGATGTTGCCAATAAACATTAATGATTTCTTGTCAGCAAAATCAGAGTATATTCTGCAGATATTTCAATATGAGACACCATCAGAATCCAGCAGTAAACATGAGTAATCGGCTAGCCACTTGGGTGTTTTTCCTCACATTTTGTGTCCTTTTCCGCTAGAGTTTTGCATTTAAATTTCTCTTGATGTTCATTGTGGCCAGAATCATTCCCAGTATATTTTTTTATTATCAAATATTTGTCCATTGTAATGACTGCAACATGATTTGTATTATACTTTCACAGATGTACATGTAAGGCCCTATTTATTTATGAAAAGCTATGGACAAGCAAGGAAACGTCACATTCGGAACTCCAGTAAAAACCTGTTACACGGTCCCGGTTATCGTTAAGTAAATGCAGTACAATTATCATTGCAATCGGGTCGTAATACTCAACTTAGAATTGTACAATTCTGGTTATTTTTAGCTGCTTTCGGAACATCACTGACATGATCGTTTCCAATAATAAAGAAAACAACATTTATCTATATAACCGTCAATATTTACGATATAATATCATTTGAGGAATTGGTTTCCCAGAGTACTTTAATTAGAAATTATTTTGATTTTTTGATTTTTACTTGTCCCCAGACAAGCTAGTCGGGAAAATCTACTTGTCCGGCAGGTTCTATGTACGAGTTGGATGAGTCGGGCATGGCAATTCCACAACCCTGGCAAGACAGTGAAACTACATGTATCATAAAGTTGACACTAAATACTTCATTAAAGTGTACCTGTTTATACATTGTAGTTGCATAATGGCACATCGAAATTATGAAAAGGCTTAAAAAAGGGACACAAAGATGCTCAGATGGACACTAGATATTGAGGGAAAAGTGCTGCATCCATCAATTTCCCCTCTTGTTGAGACATTGGACAGTGTAAAAACCCGTTCACATTAGCAAATGCAGAATGAAACATTTGAGTTCCTGTAACCAGTAACCATGGCAACACCTCATTATCATACATATATATATATATATATATATAAAAAATGGAAAACCATGTGCTAATCTATATTTATTTTTCAGCTGACTTATATATTAATATGCATTGGAGGTGGAATTACCTTGGCCGGGTTGTACACATTAAGGCTGGCTTCCTCAAGTCCTGATGTTGCGTAAGTGCAGTCTGCACAAGTGCTATCGCAATGCTTAATGAAAATGTTTACGCAGGCATGGGTGTTTAAATATATTGTTTCAGTGCATGGTTCACTGCTTTATTCATAAGTTCAGAAAACAATGAATTACAGTCATAAAACTTGTTGAGAAAAGACCAAACCAGAAAATTGGCCACCACAATATAACTGAAATATTGTTGAAAGTGGCATTAAAATATCATAACCTTATAAACCCCTGGAAAATTGAATATAATCTTCACTTTCAGAAATAATTTTAGATTTTGCTTGTCAAAATTATATTTATTTGTAGTTTTTTTTGTACGTCCACTGTCCTTTGTAAGAGTATTGAAAAATACCAGTCAAATTATTCATTTTACAGGAATAATGCTAGTATTATTGCTAGCCAATTGCATGACCATTTTCGAAGTTTCAGAACAGAAAATATAGTATAGGTAAATGAAGTTACCGGTATCCAACGATATACATGTACATTTGTAACTGAAATATTGTTGAAAGTGGCGATAATACCATAAACCATCCAACCGATATCAACCTGTTTATGTCAAGTTGTTGAAAAATTGTCAGATGATGTAACCAATTTACCATATTTAAAAGAAATACTTTCTCAGTGGAATGTAAAATTCTATGAATAGCATAAATGATTGCAGCAAATATTTCATGCATATTCAGGACACGAAAAAGTTCAACAATATCGTTGAAGAAATACAGAAATGACGGAGAATTACTAGGGCAACAACTTTTCAAATGCTGCTGGAATAGTACGAGAGAGTTGGGTTGGGACGAAAAATCTAACCTTTTTATAGTGACTACAATGCACTATCATATTCTTTTTCAAAATCTATAAAAAAAAAAAAGGTGCATGCATATGGTGCCCAATGAGAAAGCGAAATCGACCTCCACAAGGCAAATTTTTCACCCGAATCTTCCTCAAACATGAACCCTGGGACCCAATATGGATGAAAAAATTCCAACCTACCATAGAACTTCATTATTAGAAATCATGATCTTTGATTCCCAAGATCATGAAATTTAGACATGTATTTAATAAGTTTTATGACTGTATTGTATATAAAGTAGGTATATTGATCAGAGGATTTGGTAAAGAATTTTACTGATGGGAGAAGCAAGGCTTACAAAGTTACATGTACAATGTACATATATTGTCGTTGCTACTTGTGTTAAATTTCTTCTTTTATTTTCACTATTTTATTTAAAAATAAATCAAAATTGAGGTCTTACAAAGAACTTTTTATCGCATTACTTCTCCAAGTAAATTTGTTTACCAAGTTTTCTTCATGCAGTACATGTATAACTCTATACTGATGTAGAATATCTGCTTTGTTGTTTATGTACAAGCTTAATGACTTGCTTTGAGCTTGTTTTGAGTTTGCTTTAAGCTTGCACTAATTGAAACAAGTCCTGCTTTTTTATTTGCAATATATGAAATTACCTGATTAATTTTTTTCCAGTTAGCATATCTTTTTTTCTGCGGAGGAGTCGGTTGTTTGTGGGCTACGTATTATGTTGGTAGACTTGCTTTGTTTCAACCGGATGTATCGTGAGTATGAACTCTGGTTTGTTTATTTGTATTGTACATACTTATTCTCGTTCATTGAATTCGGAAGTTCATGTTCCTTGTTGAAAATACTGCTCTCATATAAATAAAAAAGATAATTGCAGTCTTCACACTAGCCCACTTGCCTGAAGTCTGGGACAAGTAAAACTGGATTTGGACAAGTGAAAATTATGAAAGAATTTGTTAGAATAAATAGAAATTTTGTTTTATTTGGCTGTCGGGCAAGTACCAGGTAGCCTGGTAGGTGAAAAAAAATGAAGGTTGAGACTGCAATTGCAGATATGAGACACTGATTTACCTATGTTTTGGTTATTTCTTAAAATAAAATGTATTTTTACCATTTTAAAGAAAAACATTAATTGTTAATTACCATGGCATATTAAATGGACAGTTTGTATGCATTTGAAGTTTTCTGTAATTAGAGACTAAATCATGAAACTTTAAAAATTAAACAACAAAAAACATTGAACTTCACTATAGTCTAAAAGGTAGACTTATTGTGCATTTATTCTTCAGAAAGAAACAGTGATTTGACAAATTATCTAAACGTAGTGATCGGTTTTGTCTATACAGAGTTATTGCCCTTTAAGCTTTCAATGCCGAAATATTCTACAATTAAAACACATGTATCATGAAATCAGAAGTCTTTTTTTCTCAGTATACAACATGTAGCAAGACCTAAAACTATGACTCCTTTTTAGTACTGACAGGGATTATTTTTTTTCACTTGTGTTATTTCACTGATTTCTTCTATTTTCCTCTGAAAATTGTTTTCCGAAAGTTGCTGAATACGGTCAAAACAGGTTAAAAAATGACAATTTTCAAAGAGATGGTTTCAGCTATTTTTCATTGATTTCAGTTATTTTATTTTCTAACCAAGTTCATCCCAGAGTACAATAATATATCTATTAATTAATATGGGATATTAACTCATGGTATTTTAAAATTTTATTTTTTTCTAGTTTAGAATAATTTGACTACAACAAAAATTATACCCATAATAAATATTTGTATTTACACATCATTTCCTAATTATTAATTTGTTGTCCATGACTAGTAACAAGGTGTCAAAACTTTGCAGATTCTATACATGTAATTATTATTTATTTAACATTGCATATCCAGTTTTGACGCTAACCCACTGGCCCGAAGACGTGCACAAGTAAAACTGGATTTGGACAAGTGAAAATTATGAAAGAATTTGTTTGAATAAATAGAAAATTGTTCTAAATTTGGCTTTTGGGCAAGTACATGTAGGTGAAAAAAAATTTAAGGCAAAGACTGCATATATATCTGAAGAATAAATGGGCAGTATATAAAATAACAATGAAAGAGAAAAGAGGTACAATATTAATAAAACCAGAGACACACAAACCCTAGTCGTGTGCTTGCATTTGTATTACCTATATCTCTGTCACAGTCACATCGAGAAGAAATTATTTATTCTATCCTGTATGTGTACACTGTAAGTTATATAATGTTAACCATTACTGTTAAATGTTATGGTTTTAAATTTGATGAATGATAAATTAAATTATACAATCTTTCTATACATGTAGCTAGAATAGAAATAGGAATTAGGTTTATATGACATGTTTGTATTCTGCCTTCTGGTAATGGACAAATGATCTTTAAATTTTGGTATCGGGGTACATTTTTTTCTATCAATGGTATCCTTATAATCATACTTAACAATAATTATTGGCAAAATAATCAATATCTATTGGACAATTTCCAGTCCTTTGGTTTTTCAGTTCTATTTATATCATACCTACTCTTTATAGTTTTGTCTATCTATCTAGACTATCTATGATCAAAATGATTAGTACATGCATTTCATAACAAGGCCTAAAACAGTTCAAGGTCTATGAATGTCAGAACAAGGTTAAAAAATAGTTGAGGTGTATGAATTTCAGAATAAGACCTAAAAATAGTTCAGGTCAACTACCTGTGCAATCAGTGCCTATCACTACTGAAGTTGTGAGTTTGAATCCCATTCATGTCAAGGTGTACTTGATGCAACATTATGTGATCTAGCTTAAGTTTGTCAGTGACTTGTGAAAGATCGGTGGTTTTCTGCAGGTACTCCAGTTTCCTCCACCAATAAAAGTTTACTGCCATGATATTACAACTGAAATATTGTTGAAAGTTGAAAGCACCATAAACCTTACCCTATAAAGGAATTTACCAAAAACTAAATCAAATTATTTTTTTCATCTTGGATATAAATGTATAGTATATGATGATGTTAAAGAAAAAATTTAAAATAGGATAGGGTTTCCTTAAACATCAATATATATATATTTTTAGGCCTTTTATAAAATGGGTACTAACATTTTACCGATAGTTAGTCACTTGACCTAAGATAATAAATCTTTAGTTTTGCCAGTATTGAATTAATAAGAATTTTATGCAGTTTTAAATGTCCTGATTTCCACAAATGTACGGTTGCTATTGAATTTCCAAAATAATACATGTAAAAAAAAAATTGAAAAATTACTAACAAATGGTGATGTGTTTACTAAGCATCTTGTAGAGTGATGATTTCCCATTTGAAGACACTTTTTAGCTGAAAGACTGTTTAAATGTTTAAATGTTTGTTTCACTACATCCCCACGATTAAAATTTGATAATATTTTCGTCACGTTGAAAAGATATGTTTTTGAAATTTGTGTCTTAATAAATTTGCCAGAAGATTGTTTCTGTAATTATCACCTTTAATATTGCACACCACGATATAGCTGAAATACTGCTAAAGTTGGCATTAAACACCAGTCAATCAATCATTTAATATTCCTGCACAAGTTTATAAAGTTGTCAATTTGCCATCGAAAGGTATATACAGTAAACATGATGGATGCATTTTTTTGCCCCAACCTTAATTTGGCTTAAACCCATGTACCTGGTAACATTCACTGTTGTGTCCTTAATTTGTCCACCATATTTGAGTGACACATTTCATACTGAATTTTGCATGTCACCCAGGCACATGATTCTCAAGGTTGATCTCATTGATATGGTCTGTCAACTTTGTGTAATATTATTCAAATTTTTTTTTAACTGATCTGGCCTAATTCCAGTTATTTGTCACAAAATGTTCTCCTTCCAAAACAGCCTTGACTGGGTTTTAAACTCTTTTGCAACAGGACAATCAATCCTGTATCATTATTTATAATATTATTTTCAAATGACCAATATTTCTATTTGAGTATACATGATAGTAGAGGCTGTCATGATCATATGGTAGTTAGATTTACAACTACCTGTGCAATCAGTGCCTTTCACCACTAATATTGTGAGTTAAAATCCCAATCAGGTGAGGTGTACTGTATACAACATTATGTGATAAAGTTTGTCAGTGACTTGCAACCGTTCGGTGGTTTTCTGCGGTTAGTCCGGTTTACTCCAGGACTCACTCCACCAATCAAACTGACCGCTACGATTTAACTGAAATATTGTTGAAAGTGGCATTAAACATCATAAGCCCTCCCCTAACCTCTCAATTTGAAAAGGATTCATGCATTATTTTATTAATTAGTCGGGAGACGGAAGTAGATAATTTATGGGCAAAAAAAAATAATAATAATAAATTTGCATGGTAATGGCATAGACACATTATTATATATGTCTTGGGTAAAGGTATAATATTTACTTATTAGAAATGCAAAAGATTGAACTCGTGTAGTATTTGTAATGCAGGTAAGTAATTGTAGGCTAACCATATTCACTTTACGCATTAGTGAACTTGTAGTGACAGGTAACTTGCACATCATAATAGGTCAAACATGTCAACATGATTTTTTTTTAATTTCTATCTGGAAACAGACCAGATGTTTCATATGTTAACTTTTGTTAAATTTACGACAACATTTGACTACATGCCTCAGATACATTATATTCTCTCTATAATTGAATTAAACATATTTAATGCTCATAATCAAATATAATCTGCCACAAGTTATAACAAAGCACAAATTCTGATAGATAAGCCACAAGTTACAAAAAATGTGTAACAATGCTCAAATTCTGATAGATGGGCTACAAGTTATAACAATGCTCAATTTCTGATAGATGGGCTACAAGTTATAACTGCTCATTTTCAAATAGATAGGCCACTAGTTATAGCAATGCTCAAATTCTGATAGATAGGCCACAAGTTATAACAATGCACAAATTCTGATAGATAGGCCACAAGTTATAACAGTACTCAAATTCTGATAGATCGGCCACAAGTTATAACAGTACTCAAATTCTGATAGATCGGCCACAAGTTATAACAATGCTCAAATTCTGATAGATCGGCCACAAGTTATAGCAATGCTCAAATTCAAGTACATGTATATTAAGAAAGAAAGCTTCTTTTGCTTGTTGTATGGCAGTCTAAATTTAAATAGACTTTTTTTTAAATATTTTAAAGGTTTAAAAGTTAATTAGATTTCAGAAAAAGAAGTTCATGTGTAAACTTTTTAATAAAATTATTTTTGGATGGGTTGCATGGCACAGTAGGTTTTTGTATTTTACATTTCTATTTCTATTTTACAGCTG
This sequence comes from Gigantidas platifrons, assembly GCA_002080005.1. Lineage (NCBI taxonomy): Eukaryota > Metazoa > Mollusca > Bivalvia > Mytilida > Modiolidae > Gigantidas > Gigantidas platifrons. The sequence continues at coordinate 250,275 of MJUT01020602.1, read as the reverse complement.
GAAGAATGGAAACACCCCAAACCCAAATGAGAGATGGTCTCAGAAAGACCAGTACAAAGTAAGTTAGAGTTGGTCTCAGAAAGACCAGTACAAAGTAAGTTAAGAATTGGTCTCAGAAAGATCAGTACAAAGTGAGTTAAGAGTTGATCTCAGAAAGACCAGTACAAGTGAGTTAAGAGTTGATCTCAGAAAGACCAGTACAAAATAAGTTAAGAGTTGGTCTCAGAAAGACCAGTACAAAGTGAGTTAAGAGTTGGTCTCAGAAAAACCAGTACAAAGTGAGTTCAGAGTTGGTCTCAGAAAGACCAGTATAAAGTAAGTTAGAGATGGTCTCAGAAAGACCAGTACATAGTGAGTTAAGAGTTGGTCTCAGAAAGACCAGTACAAAGTGAGTTAAAGAGTTGATCTCAGAAAGACCAGTACAAAGTGAGTTAATAGTTGGTCTCAGAAAGACCAGTACAAAGTAAGTTAAGAGTTGGTCTCAGAAAGACCAGTACAAAGTGAGTTAAGAGTTGGTCTCAGAAATACCAGTACAAAGTGAGTTAAGAGTTGGTCTCAGAAAGATCAGTACAAAGTAAGTTAGAGTTGGTCTCAGAAAGACCAGTACAAAGTGGGTTAATAGTTGGTCTCAGAAAGACCAGTACAAAGCTAAGTAAGTTAAGAGTTGGTCTCAGAAAGACCAGTACAAAGCTAAGTAAGTTAAGAGTTGTTCTCAGAAAGACCAGTACAAAGTAAGTTAAGAGTTGGTCTCAGAAAGACCAGTACAAAGTAAGTTAAGAGTTGGTCTCAGAAAGACCAGTACAAAGTAAGTTAAGAGTTGGTCTCGGAAATACCAGTACAAAGTAAGTTAAGAGTTGGTCTCAGAAAGACCAGTACAAAGTAAGTTAGAGTTGGTCTCAGAAAAACCAGTATAAAGTAATTTAAGAGTTAGTCTTAGAAAGACCAGTACAAAGTGAGTTAGAGTTGGTCTCAGAAAGACCAGTACAAAGTAAGTTAGGTGGTCTCAGAAAGACCGGTACAAAATAAGTTAGAGATGGTCTCAAAAAGACCAATACAAAGTATGTTTGTTTGTTTGATGGTGTTTAACGCCACTTTCAACAATACTGCAGTTATATCGTAGCGGTCAGTTTTATTTGGAGAAAACCGCCGACCTGTCATAAGTCACTGACAAACTTTATCACATAATGTTGTACACCTCTCCCTGATCGGGATTCGAACTCAAGACATCAGTGGTGATAGGCACCGATTGCATAGGTAGTTGTAAATCCAACTACCATACGATCACAGCCACGACGACCCCTTATAAAATGGTGATCACTATGTATATAACTTCTTTTCTTGTTAATTTCAGTTCTATTCACCCGTCAGGGACTACTCCAAGAACCCAGAGAACGCCCCAAAAGTTTAAAGAGCTCCTGTGTGATTATTTGTGACATTATTGCTAAACAGCATGATTTTGAACTTTGACCTAGTTTGTAAATATTATTGCTAAGCAACATGATTTTGAACTATAACCTAGATTGTAAATATCTGTTACACAACATAATTTAGAACTATAAATCTAGCTTGAAAATTTTATTGCCAAGCAAGGTGATTTTGAACTATGACCTAGCTTGAAAAATTTGTAAATTAATTGGATTTATCAATACTTGCCTGGAAAAATAATATGTAACCGATACTATATTACAGGAATTTCTTTGTAAGATTCTGAATAAATTTATTGGATTTACTTGCCAAATGTTCTAATGTGTTTATTGATTTTGTATGTCATGGCTTACGCTACATGGTGAAGAAGTTGTCTAGTGAGGACTGACACATTGTGTATCATCATCCACTGTTGTATCAAAAAAACACAACTGTGTCCTTTCCTTTAATTATGGGTTAAACCAGAGACTATAAGATTGGTATTTGTTGCTTCTCCACTAAGCTCGATTGCAGAATTAAGGAGAAAGAGCACGACTGGTGTGTTTGGAATGAGGATAATGTAAAATTGGTATTTGTTGCTTCTCCGCTATATTTATGCAGCATTAATTAGAAAGAGCAAAGACTGGTGGCTTTGGATGAGGATAATGTAAAATTGGTATTTGTTGCTTTTCCGCTAAGCTTGATTGCAGAATTAAGGAGAAAGAGCACGACTGGTGTGCTTGGAATGGGGATAATGTAAAATTGGTATTTGTTGCTTCTCCGCTAAGCATGCTGCAGAATTAATTACAAAGAGCAAAGACTGGTGGCTTGGGATGAGGATAATGTAAAATTGGTATTTGTTGCTTCTCCGCTAAGCATGCTGCAGAATTAATTAGAAAGAGCAAAGACTGGTGGCTTGGAATGAGGATAATGTGTGCAAGTGACATGCGTACCTGTTGTACCTGCAGATTGTTGTTTCAGTGAGCTAGCACTATTAAAAATCTGAGTAAGTGTGAAAGTCTAGTAAAAAGCCGACATTATTATCCTCGTCAAAATGTAACTTGTTCTCGCCATGATATAGCTGAAAAAAAAAGCAACAATCACTCGCTCAATAGTTCTTCTGACCAAAGGACTGAAGTTGTTAGTTAGAATCCTGTAGCTCTTTTCACAAAAATTCATAACTATAGTCCTAATTTTTTCACTTATGATAAAAATTCTTACTTGGGTGTACTCGATACAACATTATGTGATAAAGTCTGTCAGTGGTTTGTGACAGGTCAGTGGTTTTCTCCGAGTACTCCAGTTTTCTCCACCAATAAAACTGACCGATATATTGCTGAAAGGGGCATTAAACACCATAAACCATCTTTCTTAGCAACCTAGTTTCATTACCATAGCACAACAAAACTTTTTTTTTTTAAATAAAATTATTCTATAAAATATCCCCGGCACTGATTTATGGGCAGTTTTTTATGCTATGGATGTGTTTGTATGTTTATATTGAATTTTTATCTAATATATGAATCGGTCACCAATAACTGCACAAAATATGAACAGGTATGATTTTTCGTATAAAGGAACATTTCTAATGCATGTAAATTAAAATGATCTATAATAATTATCATTACTTGGAGTTGTGCGTCACCATCCATGCATGGTTACTTTAAGTAGAATTATTTTTTTAAGGGAGTGTGAAAAAAAACCTATTCATATAATTCATTTTATCTGTTATTTGTCATCAAAATATTTACCCCCCCCCTTTTTTTTCCAATTAATCCCATCCCATATAAAAATAAACACTTGTTCTTTTACTGATGAAAATTTATTCGGATTTTTCTGAGATAACCCAAATTAAGATGTGTTTATCATCTATCAATCACGAAGACGAATAAATATCCCTGTTATATATTTATATTAATATAACAGAAGAATGTACACAAGTTTATGTATTGCCAGAGTGTTCAATGATCATCGAAGTTCCCAGAAATTAATAAATTATATTACTAATATAAGGCAAAATCAAATTGATATCATTGGATCCAGAAACTTCCAGTCCTAAAGCGACTGTTCATACAAAACTTTTGTAAGCGGAGACTAGATATCTAGAAGAAAATCCCGTATTCCATTTTTTTTTTTAATAAAAAATAATAATAATAAAAAGAAGCATTTTTACCAAGTTTGCTAGTAGTCTTTTCGATTGTCGATCGTTCCCAATTTGAAATATAAAATTAAAAGAATTAACCAGATTTGTTTTCGATTTTTTTCACTTACGATAAAAGATAGGACAACTATTTCTCTTAAGATCAAAATTTTACACTTACGACAGGGTAGTTTTACACGTAAAGTCAGGACTATTTTTACACTTAAGATTATCGTAAGTATTTTTGTGAAACTCTTTAATCTTAGTTTTTGTGAAAAGAGCCGCAGGTCATGGCGAGGTGTACTCGATACAACGTTATGGGATAAAGTTTGTTGGTGACTTGCGACAGGACACTTGTTTTCTCCGGGTATTCTGGTTTCCTCCACCAGTAAAACTGACAGCCAGGATATAAGTGAAATATTGTTGAAAGTGGCATTAAAACACCATAACCCTAACCCCCTTCTGACCAAAGGTCATGTAAGCTTTTGCCACCAGGTGTCTTCGCTAGATTATCACATTCAATCTTCTCCTCTGAAACCACTGCACCAAATTAAACAAAAGTTGGTAAAGACGTTCCCCTTTCAGAATGTATCCGGCAACCTCTGCATTGATGACCACTCGTACTAAAAATAGACAATAAAATTGATATTTGTTGCTTCTCCGCTATGTACATAACATTAAGGAGAAAGAGCAAAGACGGGCTAGGAATCAGGATAATGTGTCCGAGTGGAGCGACATGTCTACCCACGGACTGTTGTTTCAAGGAGCTAGCACTATACAAATCCAACATTGGTCTAGTACAAGGCGGACATCATTAGCATCTCATCGAATACAACTTGTTCTCTTCATGATGGAGATGGCAAATTCCGAATTTTGCACTAAGCAACATTCACTCGCTCTTTCAATCAAGAATGTATGCCATTGGATGATTGGACATTTAATAATAAATATTTCAACAATAATTTGCTTCAGGAGCCATCATGATCATTGCATGGTAGTTGGATTTACAACTACATTTGTACCTGCACAATCAGTGCCTATTACAGGGTGTCAAGTCCCTATAAAATCCTATAATTTCCTTTAAATTTGTAGATTCCTATATTTTCCCTGTTATTCTTTAAAACCCCTATAAAGCCCTATATATATATATATATATCATTGAACAAAATGTAGTCATAAAAATAATACTCTGCTCATATAAAACAACTGTGTGAATCAAAAAATTTTCCATTTTTGAATGTACATGTATGTTGTATTGACATTTTGAATTTGTTGTCCTTTTAATTTTTCATGTTATGAAGAGTTACTTTATAATGAAAGTTGAAAATAAGAAATAAATAGGAGGAAAGGAAATGGCTGTAGGGGAGGAGGAGGCCATTTCTAAAGCTTATGTTATGTTTGTAGCATGTTAAGTATTATGTACAATGATTCACTCTCATGTTAATACACAAATTGTCAGATTTCCAGGGTTAAAGAATGGACTTTCAACACAAATTATATACTAGAATCCATATATATTCATATATATTTCTTCCAAAATCCCTATATTTACCTATAAATGAAACAAAAAATTCCTATAATCCTATATTTTTGAGACCAAAAGTGGCTTGACACCCTGCTATTACCACTAACGTTGTGAGTTCGAACTCCGTCCATGGCGAAGTGTACTCGATACAACATTATGTGATAAAGTTTGCCAGTGACTTGTGACATGTCTGTGGTTTTCTCTGGGTACTGTTGTTTCCTCCAATAAAACTGACCACCATGATAGATATAACTGAAATATTGTTGAAAGTGGCCTTAACACCATAACCCCCCCTCCCCCCCCCCCACCGAACAAAAACATATGAGCTCAGGTGATTTTTAAATTTCCACAGTATAATAATAATACCTTGATGATCTATTTATTCTGGTCTCTCACAAAGACCATTAATTTCTTGAGATGATATTAAAACTGATACTTTGGTACCATAATGACTTGGGGGGGGGGGGAGTCATTATGAACTCTGTGTGTCTCAGATGACCATGGATATGTCCTGTTTGTCTTTTGGGCGTTCATGACTTATAGCCAGATTTTAATCATGAGTAGCACTTTTATATCATTGACATGTTGATCTTGATGACACTCCAGTTTTTACATAATATGAAACTATTTCTGAGACACCAGTTTTTGATGAAATCAAATATGGCTTTTGATACATCAGAAACCTTTCCACAAATTTAATGAATTTGAATTTTTGGTGTTTAATGCCACTTTCAGCAATATTTCAGCTATACCATGGCGACCAGTTTTAATGGTGGGGGAAGCCGGAGAGAACCACCGACCCTGAGCAAGCAACTGGTAATCTTTATAACTTGCAAGTCGAGTGCACTCTATTTTTGTAATTTACAAAGCTGGGTGCGAACCCACACCGTATTGGTGATAGGTTTGTATGGGCTGTTAGATCCAACAACCTAACTCATTGAGCCACCCGAGTCCCTCCACAAATTTAAACCAAATAATTCATTAGTGATGTTATGATGGAAAAGATACCGAATTTGTGATTATAGTGCTAATCTTAAATCCAAGATGGCCACCGTCGCAGAACAAATGTAGAAACCTATTGGAAATCATACATATAGACAGATTTTCACAAACCAATCCACTCCAAAATCATATTTAGATGAATTGTTAATAAATACACGTATACAATATTTGTGTGTAGATCTGAAATCTAAGGGGAATGATTGTCACCATCTGATGAGGAATGTCATTATTTATTTTTTTGGACCTATGTCTATATAAATCAGATTGAGCGATACGTATGCAAGCCCTTGGAAGTCCCTGGCATGGAATACATCACATTGAAACGTCAAAATAGTAAAACACCCAATAAATTAAAATCAACATTAGAGAGCAGAACAAAAACTTACTGGTAAAGGTGAACGTATAAAAAAAAGAATGTCAACAATCTTGGTAAACACATCAGCAGGGGCGTAGGATCGAGTTGGTGGGGGTGCATGTGAAACAGGCGAATTTGAGCTTAGCAGAAAATGTGCTGTAAATCACGATATTTAAAGCTTAAAACGTTGGCTTTTGTAGGCAAATTTACCTTTTTGTTTGCTTGTCAGTTTTAAAAGCTTGTACCTTTCCCATTTTCACTTCCTCTCGTGAAACTTGCTCCCCTCCCCCTTTTCCAATTTTTAGGTCTACTTCATATGGGTGCCCTCCTTACTTTCTGATCCACCCCTAAAGCTTGCACCCTATACTTTCCTGTCCATCCCTACCCCTCCGCAACAATATAAACCACTTACAATGTATATTGGTTCGCTCCTAACACCTAAACATGTCAACGAGAGGAGAAAATTGATGGAAATTTAAGTCTATTCTTACAAAAAATTTTAAAAGTGTGCTTTGTGTTAAAAATAATTTGATACATTTTAAGTATACATCCGCAAGATTACGAAAAATCCCCTTTAGTGTAAATAAGTTGTATACTACATTGTGCGCGCAACGTAACTGGATAATCTGGATTTTCCTTCCCGATTTAATAGTTTAATCTACATGGTCCCTACATGTAAATACATGTACAATTATCTTAAGTTATGTAAGTTTTCGAATGTTTAACTTTGTTCAAGATATCTAACGTAAACCGTCTTTAAGTTGTCAGGGGTATACATTTTTCAATACGCTGTAATAATCTGATGACTTTTTAGGACGTGATGAATTGGTTTTGGTGGCAAGAAAATGCCGTATTCAGAAAGATGATTTACTTTCTCCTGAGGTCGTGAAACAATCGTAAATATGGAAGATTTAGCCTTAATGAGACCAAGGGTTGGTCAGACGACTTAAGAACAGCACTGTCTCTAAGTCGTCACACCCCCTGTCTTTTGGTCGTCAATGATTTTATCCGTGCTAAAGTCGTAATGTTTTGTCTTTTTTTTTTGTAGCAAAAAATCAAAATAACAAATTACATTTTTGAAATTTTCCTTAAAATGTGATATACAAACTCAAAGTACCAACATTTTTCAATTCAATATTTGAGGCAATAGTAGCTGCATGTTCTCGCCTTAAATTTCTTACTTTCCTAGAACCATCGTAAGTTGCAACTGCATTCCATATTTACATTTGTATTTAATGGTTTTGGCTCCAAATGGTAAACAGCACCAACTGTTAAGAACTTGCGGTGGTGTGTCAACGGATTTGCTCCATCTTACACGGGTTTTGCATTAAATAATAAGCTATATGTATATACCAATTTTAGTATCCCCAATATGGTCATAAATCTAATGATTTTAAGTCGTCATATACTGCCTTAGGGTCGTCACTCAAGTTTACACACACAATATGACCAAATGCGACCGGTCTGCAATTATAAAAATTCGTCTTTTGAAAGAAAAACTATTTTTTGTTTGTCTTAGCCTCTCAGATTGACGTCACTTTCCTAAATGGCGCTGTACGTATCAATCGCCCTAAGAAGGATAAAATTCGGGTAACCATCGCCCGATATGTCATGTGTACCATTTCTACAGAACTCCTTAAAACCTGTCTTCAAGCTTGCTACTTTTCAAAATCTAGTATAAAGACATGATAATATAAGATTTGATACTTACTTCTTCCAAATAAACCTCGGGTCCACTTTTTGCAGCGTGAACGGAAGCGAAAATAATGCGAGGTTTGAGGATGACGACTTTAGATCGGTGACGACTTTTGGGACGGTCTACGTTACTTTAACCAAAAGTAATACTATAATATAATATTTTTGTTAAAATAACGTAAACCATCCCAAAGTCGTCACCGACCTAAAATCGTCATTCTGAAATCTCGCATTATTTTCGGTTTCTTTCACGCTCCAAGAAGTTGACACGCGGTTTATTTGGAGGAAGTAATTACCTAATTTTATATAATCATGTCTTTAAACTAGATTTTAAACAGAAGCAAGCACGAAGGGCAGGTTTTAGGGACCTCTGGAACTTCTACTCATGTCATATCGGGCAATGGATCCCCGAATTTTACCCTTCTCATGGCGATTGATACGTAAAACGCAATTTTTGAAAGTGACGTCATTCTGAGAGGCTACTACAAACCGAAAATAGTTTTTCTTTCATAAGAAGGAGTTTTAGTAATAGCAGCTGTCACGTGATGAGGTCATAAATTGGCTATGGCTCTAAACTAGTGGTGAAAACATTAGTACTGTGTGTTTCCCCATCTTTTTTGTTATGTTATAAAACAATTGTAATAAATGCTCATATTGTATATGCCCCCTGTGGGCCCTTGATTGGTGAATCAAATTAAACTTATGACTTAGGTAAACTAGATTGACGACCCTAATTAGTGTGACGACTTAAAAAATCGTTAGATTTTTAACTGTATTCTTAGTGGGAGGGTAATTAATATTGATATGTAACCTATTATTTAATCCAAAATCGTATAGAGCAAATCCACTTGCATACCACTTAACAGTTGGTGCTGTCTCCCTTTTTGGAGCCAGAACCATTAGATAAATATGATATGAATAGTTACAATTTATGGTGGTTCTAGAAAAGTAGGAAATTTAAAGCGAGATAATGCAGTTGATATTGCCACAGTTATGAAACTTAACTTGACAAATCTAAATTCTTCTTAAACCAGTTGAGGAGAGCCGGGAGAAAAGACCCGAAAAATTGGACCCCCAGCAACTGTGTCGCATAACATTTAAAGTTGAACAGGACAGCATTGTAAAAATTAAGACTGAACTGAAATCACACTCGTGTATTACAATTACCGTCGCATAATTCACAAATTGTCCTGTATTTACATAATGTTGTTATTTGATTTATTTTTGTTGACAGACAGGGTATTCTGATCCGAAATTTGGAGCTTTGGAGTTTTTCTACCTTTTTCAGTCATTACATCTGATTGTTTAATATAAAATTCCTTTTAAAATGACGATACTACATGTAATATATAGAACACGTTTCTGATCGGGATACGCGATGAATAATATGATTGAATATTGAAAAGTGTTGATAATTTGAGTTTGTATTTCTATTTTAAGGAATGATAGAAAAATATAATTTATTATTTGATTTTTTGTGAAAATATGACAAAAATTGACTTAAGTGCGGATAAAAAATTGCTTGACGACCAAAGGACAGTCCTGAGGGGTGACGACCTTTAGAGACAGTGCTGCCCTTAAGTAGTCTGATCAACCCTAGGTCTCATTAAGACGAAACCTACCATATTTACGGTGGTCTTTACGATTGTTTGACGACCTCAGGAGCAAGTAAATCATCTTTCTGAATAATTTCTCTTGCCATCAAAGACAATTCATCACGTCCTAAGAAAAAGCTAAAGTCGTCAGATTATCACAGCGTATTGAAAAATACAAACCCCTGACGGTTTACGTTACATGTATAGCTTGACGTGTTGAAGAATACATAATCCATTGGAATCACTAATCAAATACTTTTCAAATACATACGAGTTGTCCCTCTTTAACCCAGTAAAATTGCAGATGATGTCATACACAAACATACAATATAAATAGTAGCAATATTTTCAGATAGGGTATTTGAGTGAAATAATAATCCATTGACTTGCTTTGTCCTTTGGTGTGATTTATTGTGTTTGTTTCGTGTACACAACTCGGTATATTTTAGAAAAACAAGCCGTGACATTCCTTGAGAATTGATTGTTTCGATTTCAGTTGTATATATCGTTTAGTTAGGTCGCCATAATTTCGCCGTCGAAGTGTTTTCTTGATCTGAATATGGATTTGCCATGTCTAAATGAAGAGCAGGACTGGGTTGAACAGCCCTCAATTAAATTTAAGAGTCAACTAAAACTTAATTGACACTTAAATTTACTTAATTTGTACAGATAAGATAGATAAGATAATTTTTATTGAAATAAAGACCATGATCTATCTTCAATGTCAATACAACAATGTACAATGTAAAATAACAATACAAAAAAGAACAATAAACATGTAAAAGGGCATTCATTATCTGCCAAAATAGTAAATTTTTGTTACCCATAAAAACTATCAGATATGATTGATGCCTTAATAAAACGTGTTTCTGTAACTTATAAATGTTATGAAATGTACGCGCATCGAGGAAAAAACGTGTAACTGCTAGTGTTTTGAGATCGATCAAGAAATGGACGCCATCTTATTAATTATCGGCATTGTTTACGGAGTTTGCCGAATCGTCATTAAATCAGTACAACAATGAATCTGCTTTTAGTCGGCGTTAATTACGGACAAAGAACCATGCAAGTTTGCAGTTAATAAGCGACAAAATACAAATTATTCGTTTTTACCTGTCACTAGTAAGGTCAGTTGCATACGGAGAAAGCGAGGTCAAATTATTTGCTTGCAGGGCAATAATCAATCGATGGTAATTTTCGTTCTCAAAAGGCGAAAAGTGGTACGATAATCTGTTTAATGTGAAATATTTTCCTTTATTTCATCATTTTAAAGTTATTTAAAACATATAATTGTTTTGATCAAAATCGTAGCTAATGCCTCTTTAATATTGAAGTTGTGTATCTCAGCGAAGGAGGGTTGAAAAGAGTTATCTCTCTTTTCACATTAAACTAGATTAGGAGAGTACTACAAACTTTGTTACTGAAATTAATTTACACTTTATAAGGTTTAATTGAGACTTGTATTTAATTGATGTTTGTGCAACCCAGTCCTGGACTTCAAACAATATTTATGTCTCGCAGCTAAACTACGATTGAAATGTCTTTTTTTTTGTTGGCTCCCAAACACTTTTAAATTACATTGTATTTGAAAAAATGTGTTTTTATATGAAATATATAAACAATCGAGAGTGGTGAATACTTATGTCCATGTACTGTAGCTGAAATATTGCTAAAGTTGGCGTTAAACACCAATCAATCAATCAATCAATCAATCAATCAATCAACAAACCATCACTCGTAGGCAGATAAATAAATAAATAAATAAATAAATAAATAAATAAATAAATAAATAAAGTTGAATGATATGCACAGCAATTTCAGAAACTACTTATTTTATTCAAATGGTACATTTCTCTCCATTTTTTTCCCGGCACATAAGTTCTCTTGTTTTGATGCCGGGAGTAATAAAACAATAAAACTTGATATTATAAAAAAAAAAAATTCGTTCAGAATTTTTTTTTTCAGACAACAACGAGAGTTAGAATGTTTATTTTTTGTCGCGCAAAGTGCGAAATTTTTTTCCCAGAATTTAACATTAGGCTATATGACAAAAACTCTGAATCAGATTTTTTCCCCCTCCACCAAAATCAGAATATTTTTTTCAGCAACATTGGGAATCAGAATATTTTTTTTAGGAAAAATCCATACCCCCCCCCCTTTTTCAAGTTAAATGATCGTTCCCTAATATATTAATTTACTCATGATTTCATTGGGCCGATAGGACAAAAAGCCAAAACGAAACCACCATTTTCGAGATGAAACAAAAAATATGTCTCGCGCAATGATTCTATTGGTACATTTGGTAGGGACCAACAACCCGTCATTCGAATGCAAATCAATCAATCAATCAATCAATCAATCAGAAAGCTATTGTTTTATTCAAATGATAGGCCTACATTTTTTTTTAATCTTTTTTCCACGGCAAAACCATACGTGCTCGTGTTTTGATGATGGGAGTAAAAACTTACTCTCAGCTTGATATTATAAAAAAAAATATCTAAACTGTCACAGTTCAATATCTAATTATATTATTTGTCTATACTGATATAGATATCATATGACATAGTTCATTTCCTTTATAATTTCAGGAAAAAAGGAAAATGTTATTTATTTATTTTTTATTGTGACCCGTTTCTCATCATCATAGGGACGGTATTCTCAAACTGAGAACCCAGCTATGACACGTGGTCATATGCCGAAAATATTCCGCTAATTTTAATACACCCTCCCCCTTTTTGTATTAGGCCTATAATTTTATTTTGTTTAATTTGAAAGAGCTCTCGATTATGAAAAGGGTATTTATGTCTGCATTTACCTCATATAGATATTTATTTATAGATTCTTATTCAAAAGACGTTCCATAAGAGTGTTAATTTATATTTTGCATAAATTAATTAATTCAAGCATTTGTCTTATTTTTTACGAATGCACATGCATTTATGATTAAAAGAACACTAAACATATGCCCCGTTATTTTTTGTTAACTTTCCGTCAAATGTTTAAATGATTATTGATATGTGACGAGAACCTGTTGACACGACAATTTATTTCCGTCCTCGTGCACACGTGCTAAGGTCAATCCCGTCATGCATTTATCAACATGGAGATGAGCTAGGTGGTCGCGATCGTTACTGCATACCTATGCTTATGAAAAGCACGACACACATGACCCTGTTATCGATGAAAAGCTGTGAAAATGCCCAAGATATCTAGAAGAAAGCAATCAAAACCTCAACATATATGTGGTAAGTAAAAAAATGTCATATATTTATCAGATCGTATGTATTTTTGCTGGGCGTGAACAGACTGCATGCACATACATCACGCGTGCGCACGTGACGTTTCATCGACTTTTAGCCTATAGAATGCATAATTTTTCATTGATTTTCTGTTTCTAGTGTATTGATCGTCTCCTACAGAAAATTCTGACATGTATTTATTTATTTGTTTGTGTAAAATGCGTCATTTGCGTGTTACGTTTGTAAGGATCGTCCGCTATATTTACAAATATTAAAATAGGTCAAACGTAGTCAGCTGACCAATTTTTGTTTTACCTGTGTTGACACATTATTATTACACCTGTATAACCTGAAACGTGCATGCACAAGAATTAAGTTCGTGATTAAAAACTGGCAAGTTTTCAAAATCTAGCCAACATGCAAAGGAGTTTTGTTATATCCTGTAAATATTTTGGTGTTTTTTTAATTACTTTCACTTTCATTTATTTATAGCAAATTTGCATAAAAATCGTGAATGAAAAATATTAAGAGTAAAGAAGGTCTGAAATATTTTGGATTAACGATAAAAAGAATAATAAGCATGTTAACAATGCATTATTTTAAAAATAAAATTAACAGTTTGCCTATTGAAATTTAGGTCTTTTTCGACATTTTTGTTGTGCTTCATTTCATAACTTTAAAACTATAGTGTAGTTAATTTTTCATTAAATGTGTATTAAAATAAAATATGTTCATGACAGTTGTTTCAAATTTTTATAATCAATCCCCTTGATTTTCTTCTTCTTCCAATAAAGTTCATCCCTATACCTTGACGGCTTGAGGTTGATTAATTGATTTCTTACTTATCATCCAGAGAGGAGTATTTCATCTATATCTTTAGAACAAGTTCAATAATATATAAGAACTATATAGAAATGAGGGAAAGGATAGGTCAATGACTTTTGACTGTTACTGAAAAAGGGTACGAGTTCCTTATGGCACCCCCCACCCAAAAATCTGGATTTGTATATTTAATAATAAAAGTCACCTCTGCGCTTTATTCCGTCCTTGGACTTTTATATCATGGAAAACAATTGTAACAGAGGACAATATTTCACGGCGGACACTATTTAATCCTACAATTATACTATTTTTGGGTGGGGGTGCCATAAGGAACTCTTTCCGATTTCGAAATCTACAAAAGCAATATTTAGGCTGCAATCATCATGGCACTTTCCAAACACATTATTCAACATGGTCCAAGATTAGGCTTTTTGTATTATAACCTTACAACCCCCATCAAGAGGGCTCCCCCTTCCCACCACCCAGGAACACACTAAGCAGCTCTGTGGGTTTAAGCCCTCAGAACCTACAACAGCACTTACCTAGTCATGCTGAGGGTAAACCTATGAAAATCGCAATCTATTTTTACAGCAAATGAGTGATTGTTTAATGCCAAGTGAGCAATTTTTCAGCCATATTATGACGAGAATAAATTGCATTATGGTGAGATGATGATGTCTGCTTTGTACCCTTTGAATTGATCTTTTAATTATTTTCAGTTATATTACTTATAACATTCCCTGTCTATGTTATTCATTCATAAATCTTATGGTTTCCTAATAGACATTGGATGCATTTGAGGAATTGCAGAGGAGGCCCAAGTCTCACAGAGCATCAACTAAACAACAGTCATTGTTGATGACTTTTAAAACAGAAAACAAAGAAAACTGTTTCTGTAAAATAGAGTTTTAAAGAATCAAAATGTCTTGGATTGTGTATTTTTTCATTTATTCAAAATTCCCAAGTGAGTGTCACCATGGTAAAAAAAATCAATTTCAGGGGCTAGGGCCCTGCCTATGATTAAAGGGGGCTAGAAGGACCAATGCTTTCAATAGTAAAATGAGACAAATGCCCAAATTATAGTGGGTCCAGCAAAATACTGTGTCCACACTTGTTTTATTTATACACTTCTTCAACTTTCCTATGTCCACATGCTGAGATCATATCATGGTGCTCTTGTCGTAAACCCTTTATATTTTTTAAGGGCCCGGGTGGCTCAGTGAGTTTGGTAGTTGGATTACGTAACAACTCATACAAGCCTATCACCAATACGGCGTGGATTCGTGCCCGGCTTTGTAAATTACAAAAAAGGGTGCACTCGACTCTCAGCCATAAGTGATAAAGTTTACCAGTTGCTTGCCCATGGTCGGTGGTTCTCTCTGGGTACTCCGGCTTCTTCTACCACTAAAACTGGTTGCCATGATATAGCTGAAAGTGGCATTAAACACCAAAAAATAATCAATCAATCATTATTTCTCTATATATCGATAGATAAATTGTGTTGCAATTCAGTTACTAACAGTTTCTAATTTGATGGCATATTAATTTTTGCAACTTGAAATATCTAAAATGCTGAGAAAAAAATCGTAAAATAAATCAGTACCCAGCATGTGTCAATGTCACCAGCGTTCCTTTAAAACTACGTCTCCAGAAGACGATCGTGAAAATTTACAAAAGTCAAAGTTGATAAATGGTTGTCATTAGTATGTGTTTTTTTGGAAAAAAAATGAATTAAGTAAAGAAACAAAACAAACATTTTTGGACAGTAGAGCTGCCCCTTGTTGACACTCGATCTCAAGGGAAATAGACAGGGGAGTTTAACATGTACTCTATAGACACTGATATGATGCCGATGTTCTATTATCTTTTATGTTTGTATGTAGCTGCAGAACCGTAGCCCTTTATAGTCCTTTTTTTTTTTTTGGCGGACCATAGGGCTACG
>MJUT01020602.1:200988-227714 GCA_002080005.1 Gigantidas platifrons | reverse complement strand
TGTAAATTTGGTTCCAATTGGAAATTCAAGATGGCTGCCATAGACGAACAAAGTTTAACATAGAAGCCTACAAGACCCAATGGGAATTTGTACTGAGTTGTTCTTCTCAGAAAGTACCAAGCCAGTTGACTTGATTTGTTCTATGCTGCTCCTATCTGCAAACAGAAAGACTTGAAAAATATGCTTGTTGATAACCTTCTTCAAGAATTAAAACTTAAGCAGTCTAATATACTTACCATGGGAGATTTTAATTTTGACTTTAGGTTTTCAGAATTTATGGAGCACACATTCAATAGTAAGCAAATTGTGTCTTAAGTCGCAAGAAAATATGAATCTTTGTTAGACTTCACGTTCCTAAGGATTTACCCTGCCAATTATTACCAGGTGAGCGATGACAGGCTCTCCAGAGCCTCTAGTTTGTAATTTACAAAGCCGAGTGCCAATCCACGCCATATTGGTGATAGGCTTGTACGAGTTGTTAGGTGATCCAACTACCTAACTTAATGAGCCACCTGGGCCCTCTTTTCAATATAATATATTATGTGGACAAGAGAAGTTATTCATGTCACATGTTTTAAAAATGTTTGAATTTTTTGTAGAGGAAACTGGAGTACCCTGATAAAACCACCGACATGTCGCAAGTCGCTGACAAACTTTATCACATAATGTTGAATCAAGTACACCTCGCTATGAGGGGGCTTCGAACTCAATTATGATCTTCCTGAATGATCTGAACTAGGAGCAGTTTCCAAAAAATTACATAATTGTTTTTACCATAAAATGGATCTAGAGAACTTCAATATTGATGACATTTGAATTTTCTACTTTAAGGCTATTTGTGCTACCAGAAGCATGTCGAGTTAAACTTCTGTGTAAAGAGTTCTTTTCTATTTTGTGTAATGTCTGATTATTATGAAATACATGTACATGTACTGAATCATATGAAGTTATTAATTTGAAATTTCCATTTATCTGGTAAATTTTCAATTTCCTGTTGAATTTTAAAGTTTAATGAGATATCATGCTTTTTCTAGAGTTAAAATTCTGTGTGAAGGGTGCTTTTTTGTGTGTGTAATGTTGAATTATTATGAAATACATGTACATGTACTGAGTGAAGTTATTAATTTGAAATTTCCATTTATCTGGTAAATTTTCAATTTCTTGTTGAATTTTAAAGTTTAATGAGATATCATGCTTTTTTCTTATAATACAAAATGTACTTCAACAAACATTGGATACAAATATCAGATTATTTTTACTGTTCATTGCCCTCGAACATTGAAATAGTTCAAACATGTTGTTCTCAACAAATTGAATGACAGGAATGCATAGCGTGTACTAGCGCCCATGCATGACAAGAATTGGGTCAATTTAATTGAAACAGGTAAAAAGTTTACCTGTGTCACCCCTTCATACATGTATGTTCTCACTGTATGTATGTACATACTTATAGCTCGTGGGAAAATAGATAAGTGACCAGCATGTTTGAGCCATTTAAAATGACCATTACATAACGCCCCGTCTCAATGTATGGCGATATTGGAAATCATTATTCAGTTGTTTTAAAGATTATACATGTAGCGTGTATAGATTTTTATTTTTCAATGTGTTTCTACAATAGAAGGCTAGACACAAAATAACAACTTAGTGAGAAGATTATTCACCATTGTTTGCTACACAAGGTCAAGGAGTGAGAAGAGAATGGGTTCTATTTCCTAAAACTGCCGATATTTTATTTTTTAAAACTAAGGTTTAGAATTCAAATTTAAAAGGATACCCTGAAATGGTATTATGTAAAAAAGGTTTTTATCAACAATTTGTCATAAAACCAATTCTATTTCATAAAACTACTGCCTTATTTCTTCTTCAAACTTAGGATTAGAATACAAATTTAAAAGTTTACCCTGAAATAGTATTATTATCATGTTAAAAGGTTTTTATCAACAATAAAACCAATACCTCAATATTAAGTAGGCAATGCTAGATTTTGTATTGAACTTTGTAGTGTAATTATGGTAAGCATCGATCCATACTTCGAGTGTAGAAGATACCAACAGTCACAGATGACCACATGATATGTTCTGTTCGCAGTCCTCGACATGAAAATTTGAATTTACTAGTGTGGTCTCAATCAAAATCTGGAATTTATTTTTATATACAGTCAAACCTGTATTAAGAGGTCACCCTTGGGACCAAGAAAAAGGGGCCTTATAAGACAGGTGACCTCTTAAAAGAGGTTCAATTCATATAAAATTTTCTATGACGACAAGAAAAAGGTGGCCTTTTAATACAGGTGACTGCTTAATACAGGTGACCGCATGGGCAGGTTTGACTTTAGTTCTAAATAAAAACTGAAAAATTTACTGGTCCGAACAAAGTTATACTGGTCTTGGGACAGATGACCGGTGCTCGTCGTGAGGACTGGTAGCCAAATGCAAAATTTGTTTAAAAAATGCTAAGACTATTGGGTAAGAATATTCTGATTAAAAAAATCTACAAATACATGTAAAGCCAAATGTTGGTATTTATATATTTTTCCTAACAGCCCTATGCCTAATATTACATAAAGAGCAGGATTCTAATAAAGAATATAAGCCCCTGGGGGTATGTCTATCTACAATGTTTTTCAATTTGGATAATTTCTTGTTAAGATTATGTAATTATTGATTTTTTTTATATCACAAATCTGATTTAATTGTAAAAATTAACACTGTCAAATATTATTGAATGAGACACAGTTATTGACTTTTTAATTATGTCACATATCTGATATAATAGGTAAAACTTGACACTGTATATCATATGGTGATAGGTGTACAGTGAATACTATTGTCAAAAGTACCATAAAAGAATCCTGGTGATTTCGACATCCCTGTTAGGTGTGGTAATTAAAAAACACATCTTGTGGAAAATTTTCATGTTATGAATGTCAATTTTGTGCAGTAAACGACCTTTATTATTTGTTGATGGTATGATAGTATAGCTACATGTACAAAGTCAATGTACATGTATCATGCTCACTATTATGATTATAAAATGGGGGGGGGGTACCAATTTACAGCTCATCGGCTGATCGTGTTTTTAGGCGATTTTAACATAGTGCAGTGCCATGCGTAAACAGTCCTCACGATGAGAACCAGTCCTCCGGCCCAAGACCAGTAAAACTGTGTTCGAACTAGTTAATTTTTCAGTTTTTATTTAGAACTTTATAAAAATATATTCTTCATTATACCCCCCGCAACAAAGTTTGGGGGGGTACATAGGTTTCACCCTGTCTGTCTGTCCTCATAGAGGGTACATGGTTTGTCCGCGCAACTCCTCCTACAGTTTTTCTGCTAGGAAGTTTTTATTTTGCAGATCATTTGTACATATATCAAAGATGTGCATGTGGTAAGGATTTTGATTTTTGTGCATTTTTACCAAAAATATAGATTGTTGAACTTAGTCATTTTTTGGTGAAACTTAGTCATTTTTTGGTGAACTTAGCAAAAAGGGTACATGGTTTGTCCGCGCAACTCCTCCTACAGTTTTTACGCTAGGAAGTTTTTATATTGTAGATTGTTTGTACATGTATCAAAGATGTGCATGTGGTAAGGATTTTGATTTTTGTGCATTTTTACTAAAAATATAGATTGTTGAACTTAGCCATTTTTGTGTGAATATGGCAAAAAGGGTATATGGTTTGTCTGCACAACTCCTCCTACAGTTTGTAAGTTAGGAAGTTTTTACATTGCAGAACATTTGTACTCATATCAAAGATGTGCATGTTATAAGGATTTTGATTTTCATAAATGTTACCAAAAAATATAGATTGTTGAACTTTAATAGTTTTTTTATTTTATTTGTGAATTTGGCTGAAAGGGTACATGGTTTGTCAGTGCAACTCCTCTTACAGTTTTTATGCTACGATGTTTTTATTTTTGTTGAATGTGTTAAACATTATAATTTGACAAATAATATATTTTCCGTGTAGACTTAGTTTTCAATAATCTTGGACACAGTCAGAGTGAAGCGGGGGGTATTAGTCCCGCTATGCGGACAGTTATAGTTTTGATTCAGACAAGTAAATTCAAATTTTCATTTTGAGGACTGCAGCCTTCCTCTTTCAGCATGTAATTATCAATGCCCTTTTTCAATATGTGAAATTATAGCGTAATTTCAACTTAAAAAATCGATTGACTATTGTTATTGAAATAAAAATTTGGTTTCTTAATTAGGGACAAATCAATCCTTTTCAGTGCTCATGGTGAGCACCGGTCCTCCGGTCCAAGACCAGTAAAACTTTGTTCGGAACACTAAATTTTTAAGTTTTTATTTAGGACCTTATTAAAAAAAATTCAAGAATATAATTCAGACCCGTAAATTCAAATGTTCATTTTGAGGACTATGACTTCCCCTTTCAGCATCCTCGTAATGCAAGTATCCACAGATGTCCATTTTCAATATGTGAACTTCAATCATTTCAACTTTTTTAAAAATTCTATCGGCGTCTTATTATTGAAATAAAAATTAGTTTCCAGTCTTCCAAAATTTGAAATTACTGGTCACAATCAAATTCTTGATTTTTTTTTTATATAGTTCTGAATAAAAACTGAAAAATTTGCTGGTCCAAACAAAGTTTTACTGCTCTTGGGCCGGAGAACCATCGCTCATCATGAAGACTGTTGAAGTAAAAATTAGTTCCTTGACTAGGGGCAAATCAATCCTTTTTGTATTTACAGGTATAAAAAGAACATGGTTTGGAGAAAGAGTGCAATCTATAGCACTGTATTCTAGTTTATTACACATTTTGTCAAATTATATAATCTGTTGTGTCACTTTATAACACTTTTTCTCTATCTATAAGTGTACATAATGTTATACAATAATTCTATTTCACTGGGAATGATATAAGAATGTCCAGATTTTGTGAGAAGTTCTGAAAATATTATTGTTCAGAAAAATTCAATAAAATAAGGAATATAAAATGTCGGATATCAAATTAAGAAATTATGTACAATGAAGCAAGGGAGATAATTCATGAAATTTATTATCAAAGGTATTTTTGCCATGGGGATTGAGTGAGTGATTGTTGTTTAACTCCTACTCAAGAATTGTTCAACTATATCATGGCGAGAACAAGCTAATTTTCAATGAAATGATGATGACATCCTCCACTTTGTACAAGACCAACACGCTTAGTTAGATTTTTATAGTGCTACAAATGTAGCTCACTGAAACAACAGTCCACGGCTAGACATGTCGCCTCACTAGGATACATTATCCTGATTCCGAGCAAACCAGTCTTTGCTCTTTCTCCTTAATGCTGTATGCTTAGCGAAAAAACAACAAATACCAGTCTTTGGTGTGACCCGATCGCGTCACGAACCCACAAACTACCGTGAGCATGCAAACCATTACACCACCGATGCAGTT
Source organism: Gigantidas platifrons (assembly GCA_002080005.1). Lineage (NCBI taxonomy): Eukaryota > Metazoa > Mollusca > Bivalvia > Mytilida > Modiolidae > Gigantidas > Gigantidas platifrons. The sequence continues at coordinate 222,299 of MJUT01020602.1, read as the reverse complement.
TTTTGCGCTAGTGATCAAGCCTAGTAAATAGCAGGCAGTCAATATCATCATTTCATAAAAAGTAACTTGTTGTTTTCATCACGATGTAGCTGATTTTTTTTCCACTGCATCCGAACTAACTTTTATGCAGTAATAATAAAATTGAAATATACAGTAAATTTATTTTGTCCACAGTCAGTTAAAAGTTTATATTAGATAAAATATTTTGTGCTTGATTTTGTCAAAGACCCAAGTGTCAAATAAGACATGAACCCTCCTACAAACAACTGGAGGTAAAAACCCAAGTGTCAAATAAGACATGAGCCCTCCTACAAACAACTAGAGGTAAAGACCCAAGTGTCAAATAAGACATGAGCCCTCCTACAAACAACTAGAGGTAAAGACCCAAGTGTCAAATAAGACATGATCCCTCCTACAAACAACTGGAGGTAAAGACCCAAGTGTCAAATAAGACATGAGCCCTCCTACAAACAACTGGAGGTAAAGACCCAAGTGTCAAATAAGACATGAGCCCTCCTACAAACAACTGGCGGTAAAGACCCAAGTATCAAATAAGACATGAGCCCTCCTACAAACAACTGGAGGTAAAGACCCAAGTGTCAAATAAGACATGAGCCCTCCTACAAACAACTGGAGGTAAAGACCCAAGTGTAAAATAAGACATGAGCCCTCCTACAAACAACTGGAGGTAAAGACCCAAGTGTCAAATAAGACATGAGCTCTCCTACAAACAACTAGAGGTAAGGACCCAAGTGTCAAATAAGACATGAGCCCTCCTACAAACAACTGGCGGTAAAGACCCAAGTGTCAAATAAGACATGAGCCCTCCTACAAACAACTGGAGGTAAAGACCCAAGTATCAAATAAGACATGAGCCCTCCTACAAACAACTGGAGGTAAAGACCCAAGGCCAAGTGTCAAATTTTGAAAAACCACATCGGTGGGGTAATGGTTAGCATGCTTGCCTCAAGTGTGTTAGATCGTGGGTTCTAACCCAAGTGTTAAACCAAAGACTTATGAAATTGGTACTTGTTAGTTCTCTGCTATGCATGTGCACTGTGCAGTGACATATCTAACAGCAGATCTAGACTGCATGTTGTTACAGTGAGCTAGCACTATACAAATCGTGTGTTGGTTTAGTACAAAGCGTACATCATCATTATATCATCGAAACGCAACTTATTCTTGTCGTGATATAGCTGAAAAATTGATCATGTGGCCTTAAGCAACAATCACTCACTCAAATTTGGGATTTTTATTTTCAGGTGATGAAACTGATGAAATCACAGATGTAAACAATGGGCCAGTCGGAAAAGATGCCGTTGAGGACAAAAATGCTAATATAGTTGTGACAGACGACAAAGACAACCAATCAGAAAACAGAGATAACCAGACGGACAATGACAACTTTGTCACACTTCAACTTGAGGCAGAAGATGAAGATGACGAATGTAACTTAAAGATCGACGAAAACGACGAAAGAAATAATTTCGATACAGATTCAAATTATTCGTATGACCACAGCATAGATAACGAGCAGTCTGACAGAGCTCATCTCCATACCCCAACCCACAACGATCGTGTGTGTGACTTTTGTGGGGCTGTAAAGAAAAGTCCCTCCGATTTGGCTCGTCATCTACTGAAACATACTGGAGAACATCCATTTAAATGTGAAGTAAGTATAATATTACCACATTCCAAGGGGCAAGATTAAAACTGGGTGGAAAAGTATTGTCATAATTTGATTTTTTTGGGATAAGCAGTCCTCGAAATAAAAATTTGAATTTTCAGGTCCGAATCGAATTCTTGAATTTATTTTTATATAGTTCTAAATAAAAATTGAAAACTTTATCTGTCCGAATAATTTCTTTATCCCAAATATTTTTCACACAATCTGTCACAGAGTCTTATTTAGCAGAGTTGTAACATAGTCAAACTGAGTTATTGGATTGAGGAAGGGCAAGTGGCATCAACTTTTGGTTTCAGAATGTTATCTCAAGTTTACGTAATCTGATTGATTTGGGTTGTCAGTTACTTGCGGCAGGTCGGTGGCTTTCTCCGGGTGATCTGGTTTCCTCCACCAATATAACTGAAATATTGTTGAAAGTGGCATTAAACACCAAAACCCTAACCTCCTGATTGATTTGAAATTTAAGAATTTGCTGTAGAATTATATTTGAGACATCCAACATTTGTTGTCTTAGAGTTATGCCCCTTTATTATGTGAAAAATGACATTTTATGGTTACTGGGCATTTACTCAAGTTGTACGGATATATTTGATTTAGAGGGCCGTCGTGATCGTGATCATATGGTAGTTAATTTAATTTAAACATATTTTATTCATAAATAAATGAAATGGATTGGATAGCAGGCAATAGCCTATATAAATCCTCTCCATACACAAGGCAACATCAACAATGCATGAAGTTAATATTTACAATAATCAATATAGAATTTTATACTCAAAGGGAAATAACTCGAGTATACAATAGCAGTCAGAAATCTCATATATTCAGTTATTGATAAGTAATTAACATTGATTAGATTTTATCGACAATTTGGCTGATTTCTACTAATTTCTTTTAGATACGCTTATTTTACTACTACTAATTACAACTATCTATGCAATCAGTGCCTATCACCAATGATGTTGTGGGTTATACCACTGCTCAGGGCGAGGTGTACACTATTATGTTATAAGATTTGTCAGTGACTTGAGGCAGGTTGGTGGTTTCTGCCACGATATAACTGAAATATGGTTGGAAGTCAAGTGGTGTTAAGCATCATAAATCCAATCCAAGCTGTATAAGGTTTATGTGAAATGTAAAAGCTAGCTTTATAGGGTTGTCATTTTAAACCGATTGCCGATGAAAATCATCGGTTAATTTCACATTTTGCATCGGTTACTTTGGATTCAATAATTTCTAAAATTACAAATGGAAATTTTTTTTTTTTCCATTATTTTTAGGATCTAAAGGCCTTTCCATACCAAATCTTATCGGTAACATGTCAATTACCATCGGCTACGTAAAATCATAATGAAAACCCTGCTTTAGAAATAATAAACAGATATAAAGATGGATTTTCAGATATTTGTCATTTTCCAGTTATGCATCTTAATTATGTGAATTGAAAAATTATGTTTTTATTGGTTTCCGAGAATTAACTCAAGCTCTATGCATTTGTATTTTAGATTAATTTGATTGGATTATTAAAACTAGCTTAGAAATGTTCAAAAACAGGTCAACTTTCGATTTTTATTAGAATAGAATTTTTATTTAATTTTCGTCCTATTTTTATGAGTTTTTTTACGACCACAAAATTTTAAAATGTTCAATATATTTATCTGTTACAGCATTGTGACAAAGCATTCAAGTCTAAAAGATCACTTCAGCATCATCAACATGCAGTTCATGGCATCAGTCTAGCCATTTCCATGGTAGCAATTGATGCCAGTATTCCTGTTAACAGGAAGAGGAAATCTGATGAAGGCGTTGGTTGCAACTCTTCTCCTGAAAGTGAAAGTAAAAAAATAAAATCAGAAGTCCCTGATTTGTACAATTATCCATCGATGGTTTATACGAGTGATACTCAGGGATCTCTATATATGTCGGAGACATCATGTAGTAGTAGCATTGGTAGTTTTAAGGTCCATCCAACGCACACAAAACTAAGTCCCGAAGACAGTAGTAACCGAACTTGCCAGGTGTGTGGAAAGGTGTGCAGTAAACCTAGTGATCTGAAGAGACACATGATGAGCCATACAGGAGAGAGACCTTTCAGATGTGATGTTAGTAAATATATCTTTATGCAGGCCTTTTAATAAGGGACGGTACCAGGTACTTTTACCCACTTAAATAATTGGTACCGCCTAAATTCTAATTTCAAAGAGTGTTGCATAAGATATTCATGCAAAATGTTCAAATTTTAAGAAAAATTATCACCTGTAAAAGTACTGGTACACTTGAAAAATATTGAAAGCTTTTGCTATACCCCCTGCAAACAAAGTTTGAGGGGGTATATAGGAATCACCCTGTCCGTCCGTCCGTCCATGTACCTTGTAAGCGCAACTCCTCCTAAACGGCTTATTGGATTTTTATGACACTTTACACACTAGTAGTACACTACCTGCAGATGTGCATGAAGGAATATGGTTGCTGTCCAAAATTCAGAAAGGGAGATAATTCAACTTATACTTTGACGAAAGGGGGGGGAGGGCATGGACCTTGTAAGCCCAACTCTTCCTAAACGGCTGATTGGATATTTATGAAACTTTACACACTTGTAGTATACTACCTGCAGATGTGCATGAAGGAATATGGTTGCTGTCCAAAATTTAAAAGGGGAGATAATTTAACTTATACTTTCACGAAAAAGGGGGGGGGGAGGGCATGTACCTTGTAAGCGCAACTCCTCCTAAACGGCTTATTGGATTTTTATGAAACTTTACACACTCGTAGTACACTACCCGCAGATGTGCATGAAGGAATATGGTTGCTGTCCAAAATTTAAAAGGGAAGATAATTCAACTTATACTTTCCCGAAAAGGGGGGGGATGTACCTTGTAAGCACAACTCCTACTAAGCTGCAAGCGGGGGGTATCACTCAGTGAGGTCACTCACAGTTCTAGTTTGTTGATGGGATTTATCAATTCCATAAAAGTTGCAGAAAATGTTTGCCCATTCTGTAAATATTTTCTGCAAGTATTTTGCAAGGATTGATTTTTCAGTTATTTAACTGATTTCAGTTATTTTTCTCTTCTTTTTTTTCCACAAAGTTCCAGGACACTTTTTCTTTTTTCTTGCAAAGTTCAAGGACACTGTCTGAACAGGTCAAAATGGACCTTTTGAATAGGATGTATATGACTTCAGCTATTTTTCATTGATTGTCAGTTCTTTTATTTTCTTGCCAGAATCATCCCTGATTTTGTTGTATGTAAATTGGTGTAGGATTCTAATTTATTTCAAATTTCTCTTTTTGTATTCCATCTTTTCATTCTATTTTGTAGAAACAAGCAGCCACTGGCCCAGTGTATATGTTCTAATATTGGAAAATCATATCTGCTAATTCAGGCAATTTTTCCATTTGATGTATTAAAATATATTTTTGTTGTTGTTGAAAACTTAAATTGGTAGTATCAGCGCTTACCAAACCAGGCGAAATGGTTGAATTTTTCAACCTGAATTCCGTGAAATCTCCATAATCCCGCCAAAAAGTGCCAGTCTTTGGAAATTGGTATTTTTTCCACTAATAATCATACTTTTTCTTCAATATTCATTTATAAGGCATTCACATATTCCTGAAATTTGGCATATTCAATGTTTGATATTCAATATTTTATTCCAAACCTGTTGAGTTCATCTTTTTAAAGATGATTTGTGCAGTACGTATGTCTTGTGAAAGGTAGGGGGACATGTGGTAGCAGGGGAAGAAATGTTAAAATACATGCAAGATTTTCAGAAGTCTTCCACCAGATTTTTCCTCACTTATGTCAATTGAGAGAGAGAATTCATGTCATCCTGTTTTTTCCAAGTATGCTGAGCCCTGGTAGTACCAGTATATACCAGAGGAAGGTCTTTTTGGACGAAACCTAACGAAATAGAAATTTAAAAAACTTGCTGTATCTGTATACATGTATATTCAAAGTGTCACACGACAAAATTATTTTTTACTGTTACTGCTACTATTCTCTACTGTGAATTGAAAAATAAGTAGGCAACAAAGGTGTAAAAAAAATATCATATCAATATAAATACATCATAATAATATGCAATTAGTGGTCAGTTTTGTCTACCATACCTGTCCTGTGAATCCAGTTTAGCTAGCACTTTAAAAATCCAACGAAGCATGTTGGTCTAGTACAAAGAAGACCACATCATCGTCTCATTGAAAATTAACTTGTACTTACCATGATATAGCTGAAAAATTGCTGACTTGGCGTTAAAAAAGTTTTAATATTCTTTGACTTGTCAGAAATAGTTTAAATGTATAATTTTAATTATAAATTGTTATTTTATGTTTTTGTTAAAAATAGTTTAAATGTATAATTTTAATTATAAATTGTTATTTTATGTTTTACAGATTTGTGGAAAAGCATTTCGAGCCAAAAACAGTATGTTTTATCATCAGAAATCATCACATGGTCTAAATATAGAACTCAGCCCAGGTTTACAGGAACGTTTTATGAAGTTAAAAAAACAGAATAGAATCAATAACCTTGTCAATCAGCAACCTCATCCAATGGGATATGGAAATGACGAGTCGAGAGATTTACACGATCCGCAAATGGCTAGTTCGTTACTTCTGCAGAAACTAGGTCAAAAGGTCAGATGTGCAAACAATCCTGTTTTATACAGTTACGATATCAACACACATCAGGAAGGGGAAGTAGAATTAGATGAGAACACTGGACTCTTTAAACAGTCTGGAAACATATTCAACAAGCCGTTGGTGACACCTGAGCGTATTAAACCAGAACCACTAAAAATCACCAATAGCATGGTTGGAATGCAAATCGTTCAGGAATCACGTAATGTTAAGCGTCACATCTGTGTGAAAAATGAAACCGTTTTAGTCACACGTCTAGATGGCGTTGATGTACTAACAGCTAAAGATGTTGCTTTGTACAAATGTTACTTATGTGGCAAACTATTTGACGATCTTTTAAAAATACAATGTCATCTGTCGATCCATTTTCAAAAGGATCTGACTCTCTATCGTTGTCAGCTATGTGAGGATACATTTTGGTTCAAATTTCGGGTCATCAATCATATTCGTAAAAATCATCCAAAGGAGGCGAGGGCCGTGGAGAAAAAAAAGGAAAATATGGACGTGGATGAAAAATCAAAATGTGAACGAATTGAAGATATGGATATTGGGGAATCAAAAGAGGAAAAAATGGAAACAAGTGAACATTTTGACAATGATGAAAAAGTTAAATCTGATGAAAAAGAAGAAAATATAAAGGAGGAAAAACGTGACGATGAAGATGAAAATCTGGACAATAAAAGTACAACTACCGCAGATGACAAATCTAAGATGAACGAAATTAAGAAAAAGACTACCTCAACCAATGCTGATGAAAATCCAAGTTCTGTAAAAGAAGAAAATAGTCCTAATAATGTTTTAGTTACTACCTCAAATAACATCACTACCAAAGATCATACTGAATCTGTCATAGGGTTACATGATTTGTCAAACAAAGCTAGAAGGTCTGATCCATTTAGCAAGTTATACAAGGGAATACGATTTAGAAAGAAACCAAATGGTACCTTTATTTGTCTGCTCTGTAGAAAGTCATTTTACAAAGAATTTGCTTTATTACAGCACATCAAAATTCATAATCAACAAGACATTTGTTATTGCGAAGAATGTGGTGAGGGCTTTATGGAATATGGTAAACTGCGATTGCATATCAGTAACTCACACAAGAAAGAAAATGACAAGACAGTGTCTCCATCAGTTACGGCAAAAAATACATTACTTTCATCACTTTTGTCAAAAACAACGCAGTGGCATAAACCCGATATCCATTTACCACCAAGAGGAGATAACCACTTGGAAAAGGCCCGAGAAATTCTGCAGAAAGAAGGCATACAGGAGGATGTCACTGTTGTTTTACCGAGTGAACCAGACGACAAAAAGTCGAATGAAACCCGTAAAGCTAATCTTGACAGTATTCTATCCAATCAGGAATCAGAAAAATTTGCTGAAAATGAAACTGGGGAATCAGAAATCCATTTATCACCAAAACGTCTCTTGATGTCAAAACTGCTGTCCAAGTCTAAGAGGAAATCATCACAGCCAATTAAATTAGAAAATCCAGATTCACTCGAAGATTTAGATATAGAAAAAATGAGATCTGATACAGAAAGGGAGATAATCAGTGTGAAAGAAGAATCTGTTGAAGAAAAGAAAGAGTTACCTCCCTCTACATTGTCAAATCCTCAGAATGTGATGCCTACATCTTTACCTGTAATCAACAGTGAACTTATGGCTGCCAAATTAAACAATCTTGCAATGTTGCATCCTGGGATACACCCAGTTATCATGGCTAACACACTAGCTACTCTTGCTGCTCAGGGTATGCCAATAAGCCCTCAGGGATTGTTTTTACCAGGTGCGAAGATTTTTCCAGGAATTTCGCCAAATTATCCAATGATTAGTATTCCTCCTCCAACAAGTAATGGAACATATAGTGTGTCTATACCGGTACCTCAAAGTCAGCAGGCAGCTACAGGCATCACGATCAGTCAGCCAATCACTCTACAGATTCCAAAACCAGAGGAACACAATGATCAACCTGTAATTAAACAAGAACCGTCAAGCCCTGTTGAGAATTTAAATTTAAATTCAAATTCAAACCATTCGTCAATTACCTCAAATGAGCCTTCACCAGATTTATCGGGTTCAGATTCTGGATCTAATGAAAGAGAAAAGTTGGTTGGTTTTCCCCGAGTTCAGTGGAATGAATCAGAAACACAAGACCCTGAAATCGTAGAAGGCAATCCCAATAATCTTCCATCCTGTTTACAGCAAGGATGGGGGTTCTCATCAGATGGAAGGAAAGTCACCTCTCTCTCTAGGACACACTCTAGGTGAGTTCTGGTACAATATGTTATCTGCAGGTTAAAGATTGGTTTGGTTTGGTTTATGGTGCTTAATTCCACTTTCAACAATATATTTCATTTTTATTGTGGCAGTCAGTTCTATTGGTGGAGGAAACCGGAGAAAACCACCAACCTGTCGCAAGTCGCTAACAAACTTTATCACATAATGTTGTGTACCTTGCCCTGATAGAGATTTGAACTCACAACATCAGTGGTGATAGGCACTGATTGCATAGGTACTTGTAAATCCAACTACCGTACGATCACGGCCACAACGACCCCTTGCTACAATATGTGATAAGAGAATATCTGCAGGTTAAAGGTCAATGTGTCATGGCAAACATGCTTGCTACTCTTGCTGCTCATGGTTTACCCCTGGTAAAAACAATCCATGAGAGCTTACTGGCAAACCCCGAGCAGCAAGTGTGTTTGCCATGACATGTTGACCTTTTACCTGCAAATATTCTCTATCCTGACGTATTTTTTCTGTTTCTTGACTCCCATTTTTTGTTTATGTGATTGTTTTTTAATACCAAGTCAGTATTTTTCCAGCTGTATAATTTCGAGACCAAGTTATTAGCTCACCTGACCCGAAGGGTCATGTGAGCTATTGCTATCACTGGGCATCCGTCGTCCGTCTGTCGTTAACTTTTTGCATTTTAATCAACTCCTCTAAAACCACTGGACCAATTTGAACCAAACTTTGGTGGAATGGTCATTGGGTGGTCCCCTTTCAGAATTGTGTCCGACAATCCCTCCCGCCAACCAAGATGGCTGCCATTACTAAAAATAGAAAATTCAGCAAAAAATCACTTAAAAATTATGGTCTCTGAAACTGCTGGGCCAATTGGACCCAAACTATGGTGGAATGGTCTTCAGATGGTTCTCTTTGAGAATTGTGTCCGACGACCCCGGCCGCCAACCAATATGGCCACCGTTACTAAAAATAGAAAATTTGGCAAAAAATCACTTAAAAATTATCTCCTCTGAAACCGCTGTGTCAAATGGGCCCAAACTATGGTGAAATGGTCTTTAGATGGTCCCCCTTCAGAATTATATCCGACAACCCTGCCTGCCAAAGAAGATGGCGGCCATTGCTAAAAATAGAAGATTTGCAAAAATTCACTTAAAAATTATCTCCTGAAACTGCTGGGCCAACTTTGAGCCAGGTGAGCGATTACAGGCTCCTAGGAGCCTCTAGTTTTTTAATGATATGATAATTATTTTTGTACTACTACTAGTCCAACATACCGAGTTGGATTTTTATAGTGCTAGTTCACTGATATGACAGTCCATGGATGGACACATCACTCCACTTGAACACATCCTGACTCTATGCTAGCCAACCAGTCTTTCTTCTTACTCCTGCTTGTTAAGCAGAGAAGCAACAAATACCATTTTTACATTTTGATCTGTATGAGATCATTATCAAACATATGATCCATAACACTTGAGACTACCTTGTTAACCATTACACCACCGAAAAGGCTCTACAATAACTATTCTGAAAAAAAGATTGATCAATGATGGGCAATGATTTACTAGTATCAACAAAACAAACAAACATCTCTCTTCTTAAGTTACTAAAAACCAAAAAAGACCACAACATATGGTATTTGAAACTCAAAACAAAAAGTGACCGAATACGCATTAAGGATTAAACGAGTACTTCGGTCACTCGTGATCTTATTTTGATATTCAGAATCTACGATTAGTTATACTATATATAATTTAAAATAGTATGGTTTAATTTCTATTTTTAGACTTCCTATAGTAAGTACTCCTGTAGACAGAGAGAAGATCTGTAAGCCTACTGTATTACCAGATGGCAGGACCGTCTTCAGATGTCCGTTCTGTAGTAAAGATTTCTTATCATACTCTGACATCAACAGACACATGGACTTCCATGAAGGTTAAGATATAGAACAATCCATATAATTATTCAGTAGTCTCCCTTATTATAAAATCAGCTCTTCTCCAATGAAAAAGTGGCCTTATAAAAGGGGTGACCTCTCTTGAGGGGGACAATTTAGTAGTGTTTTACTATCTTTGAGTGTCTAAAATCTGGCCTGAAATGGATTAGGTTAATGGTGTTCAATGCTACTTTTAACAATATTTCAGTTATATCATGGCGGTCAATTTTAGAGGGGTGGCCTTATCATAGAGGGACTACTATTGTATATCTGATTCAGTTTGTTACCATGACGTAATCAATGATGTAGAATTCTCACAATTGATATAATTTAACGCACAAGGCACTAGATTTTATCTTGGGCCAATAATACGTGTGACTAAAGTTAGTTCCTGCATTAATCAAATTGGGATTTGTTGAATAGTACATTACAAAAATTACCAATAAATAGAATATTTTTATGTCTTTTTAATAGGAAAACGTATACTGAGATATAATTAGAAGTGTTATAATAGAACTATGTATTATTTTACAGATATACGGCCATTCAAATGTAAATACTGTGAATACTACGCCAGGACCAATAGTCAACTGAAGGTTCATATGATGCGACATCAAGGTATGGTTGTCAATTAAGTTGAATGAGTGAGTGATTGTTGTTTAATGCCACTTTCAACAATATTACAGTTATACGATGGCAAGAACAAGTGAGTTTTCAATGAGATGATGATGAGGCCCGCTTTGTACTAGACCAAATGCTGAGTTGAATTTTTATAGAGCCAGTTCACTGAAACAACAGTCTGCGGATAGACATGTTGCCCCACTCGGACACATTATCCTGATTATTGGTTTGACCCAATCGGGCTCTAACCCACGATCTACTGCACTCGAGGCAAGCAAGCTAACCATTACACCACCGATGCAATTCAATCATTTGAAAATGTTAAATTTTCGTAATATTTTTAATTACAATGGTTGTTAAATATCTGCATGGGAATTTCCTTTCAACCATCAACGAAGGAAATTAATAACATGAAAATACATCTTGTAGCAAAAACTTTGTCAATAACTTTATAATCCTATAATTAGATCATACAATATAATTTGTATCTCTATAAGGACAGACCACCTTTGTGGGGTACCTTACAGGGAACACATTTAAAATGATATAAAAATATATATGGTCGTGATCGTACGGTAGATGGATTTATGATCTCATGATATGGGACACACATATGGATCTTACAGGTCAAAATGTTCAAATAAGTTGTATTTGTCAATGGCAGAATTATGGGGCCAAGTTATGGGAAGACATGTTTGAGGTCACTGAAACAGTCCCATGTTGGTTTTGAGGATTAAAAAAAATGCGCTTTTGATCATTTTCAAAGAATTTTACTATAAGCTATATAAATTTTTATATTAACTTTTGATGCTTGTTGTAGGTATAAGAGAGTTTTGCTGCAGATTGTGTAATTACAAAGGTGTGACTCAATCTGACCTGAATCGTCACATGAAGTCACAGATCCATTTACTAAAGGCCAAGCATGCATGTCCACACTGCGACGAAGGATTCGTTACGCCACGAAATCTTGAGCGTCATCTTGACGGAAACTGTATCGTGAAAATGCAGAAGCTTGAAAACGGAGAGCTTGTTTAAGGAATATGTACCGCACACACGAAAAGTGCAGAAGCTTGAAAACGGAGAGCTTGTTTAAGTAATATGTACCACACTCGTGAAAAGTTCATGTCTCACAATAAAAGGATGGGATTCATATGTACAGTCAAAAACCTGTATATAAAGGACACTGAAGGCAACCTGAAAATGTGCCCTTTATGAACAGGTTCAAATTTTATGTATTATTCGTTGAATGGAGAAAACGAAACTGCCTTCTATAGACAGTGACTGTTATATACAGGTGTCCTTTAAAGCAGGTTTCACTGTATTATCATTTAAGTGATGTTATATTTTGTTTAGAGTTGGAAATGAAACATAGTCCAAATAATAACATGGGAGAATTTGCCTGCCAGTATACGTATGTGAAATGGCAAATTTATATTGAATTGAATTATTTTTTTTAACTTTCCTTTTTCTTCTTCGACAACTGTACTAACATCAACGACCAATTAGGTAAAGCATACATATAATCATTGCAATATTTGAAGTGTTGCTCAGAATTTCATGAAAAAAATCGTTCATGTATGTTAATCTTAGAAAGGAACAACAAGTGATTGTTACGAAATATTTGAAGTGTTGCTCAGAATTTCAACTGAAAAACCATACATGTATGTATGTTAATTTTAGAAAGGAAAAACAAGATATTGTATAAAACTATTCTTGAGTGGTTTTAATTGTTTTATGTGAATTCAATCAAAGAAAAGTTGTGATTTTTATACTCTCTACTGGGTAAAAATAGTATTGTTGCTAAAAATAGAATAGTATTTGTCTTATATTTTTTACATATGCTTTATTTAGAATGGTTTTGTTTTGTTATAAAGGATTTATGTAAATTTTATTATACCTCAGATAATTGTTTCGTTACACATCGTTGCATTCCAAATTCATCATTCCTTGTTTAAGATTCCAAATATATATTTAAATTTAATTTGAGTTTTTATATCTTGCTTGAATTTGTAAATATTTATATTTTTATATTTAGTTTGTTAATATTTTATTATAGATCTTTATGTTTTCTTAATGCTATCATTCCAGTTAATTTTGTACTAAGACAGATAATTCATTCCAGGTTCTTTTTCTTCTTTTTTTTACAAAGGGAGATAATTCCACTCCAGATTCTTTTCTTTTTCTTTTCTTTTTTTTTTAATATAAAAGGATATTTGGCAAATAGAAAGCAGTATGTGACATTGATAAATGTTGTAAACCAAACACTCTTGTATCATTTTTTTTTCGCAAAAATTTAAATATTGCAAACTAGTAACATAATCTGTGTCTTTAAAGCATTTTATAATTTATTAATGAATTCATGATCAAATGAACGAAATCTTTTTTTCGTTTGTTTTTTGGATCAGGTAAATTTATAACTTGATGATGCTCTGTTATTTATTTCCAAATTTAATATTTTATGTTTTGTTTTTAAATAAAACTGTTTTAAAAACATTTACTGTCATACCCTGCTACGCAAAGTTAAATTTAAAATCGTAATTGTTTGGATATTTTTTTGGACACGTCATGCATAAATAACTAAGCACAAGAATAAGTATCAAGTCCAATAATATCATTCAAATCAGTCTAAACTGATAATTTATCATAGAATAAGAAAATGAAAAACAAAAAATACCACACTGTTGGAACCATTCCAAAATACAACTGAAAAATAGTAGAATCAGAGACATGTAGTACAATTTTGAATTGCTTTCTTTTTCTTTAATTTTCATCATATATCTACACCTTTGTATTGTAAGTCACACAAAACTGAAAGATGTACATACAGTAAATAAGGAAATGTACTTTTTGCCCATTTTTTTTAACATGAGCAAGACATGATACCCTTGTGAAATACATTGTTTATATTTATATTCAAAATGTTTTTAAAAATATCAAAATTCACAAATTATAAATTTGCAATATTTGTTTTTGTTTTATTTGTGAAATTATAAAACCTTATGAAAAATGTATAGTGAATAGAAATATTTTAAATGAATTGTTTCTGGTCAGGCGTTACGAACATTAAAACTCTTGAGTACGAATTTTGTACTCGTACTTGAAAAATGACCAATCATAACGCTGTATCCAGCAAATACAGTTTTCTGATTGGATGATTTTTTTAGTACGAGCACAACCATTGTACTTGAAAGATTTATGACCGTAAGTCTGAAGTATATATGTAGATGTATATAATTATTATGTTATCACAACCAGGCCTTACGCTCATAAAACTTTAGAGTATGCTTTTTGTGCTCGTACTAAAAAAATTTGGAGTACGATTTTTGTACTTGTACTAAACAGAAACAACCAACCAGAGCACTGTATTAAATGTCTCGATTAGATTATTTTTGCATTTAGTACACAAATTGTTGCTCGAAAGTTTCATGACCGTAACAATGCTAGAAATGTTATACTACTGTTCCATCTGTTAAAAGTGTACACATTTTATCTGTTTTGTTTAATATTTTATGAATGACGGTACAGTATTTGATTAGAGATTGTTTTTTATGAATGGAAATGACTAGCATATTAAGCCACTTTGTAATGCCACACAATTTGTATGTATTGAGTATAGTTATTGTTAGTTGTTTTTAGAAAATTATTTCTGTATGATTGTTGGTGGTTTTTTAGAAAATTATTTGTGTACGATTGTTGGTTGTTTTTTAAGAAAATTTTAGGTGCATGGTATGCAATTCAGATTCATTTTCAAGGTTGATTTACTATTGATATTCCAGAAAATCTTGTACGAGGATACAATTTTTTTCAATAACCACAAAAAGTAACATTTTGATATGAATTTCTCCCCTTACATTTTCCACTGGTTTATGTAACAGACCCTCTCATCCCATGCCAGTTTAAATAAAGGGCGAGTTTTTGAGCTGGATTTAGACTTTAAAATAGGTATTATAGTCCCATTTGAGCAACTCTGTCGAAGAGTTCAACTATTACAACTCTTGAATTTTGACCCCTAACCAGCATATTCAAAGCACAATTTTGATTGGTTTAACATTGCCAATTTTGATTGGTTTAACACTGCCAATATTGACTGGTTTCACATTTCCAATATTGGTATAACACTGCCGGAGAGTTGCAAAGGTCCAATCCTGACACATTCCAGGGTTTTAAAAAATATGTGTCCAAACCCTCTTAATTCTAAGGATTCACTTAATTTAATGCAAATTGTCAGCCATCCTTCAATGTAATTTTAAATGGACTACCTGTTGAGTTTTTTGTTTATTAAGGCATTTTACATTTTTAGATTAATTTCAAGAATAAAAAGGAGACACGTAGAACTTATAGTTTTAATACCATTAAATAAGATAGTTTTAATATTGATTTGGAATCGTCAAAAATGAAAAAATTATTTAATATATGGTCATTGTTGTGTAATATTCATATTAAATGTTGGAATTTTTAGAAATTTTTAAAGATTTCTTCAGTTTTAAATGTAAAATATTTAATCCTTGAAAATGGATTTCTGTTTGTATTTCCAATATCAGGTTATAAAGAATAGTGGCGTGATTAAGTATAGTGGCATGATTAGACATAGTGGCATGATTAAGTATAGTGGCGTGATTAAGTATAGTGGCATGATTAAGTATAGTGGCGTGATTAAGTATAGTGGCATGATTAAGTATAGTGGAGTTGAGTGACTTGATTAAGAATAATGTTATTGAGCGGTGTGATATCATGTGATAACACTGTTATGTTTATAAATTTTACATTATGGCCAGAGAAAGCAGATATATTATTAAAGTTTTAAGCAAGCTTAAATCCCCATGTTTGTGGAATGCTATTATATTGCAGTTTAGAAGATATGAATTCTTTCCTGGAATATAACCCTAACCCTATATATATATATATATATATATATATAGTATAAACAAAGAAATATATATATATATATATAGTATAAACAAAGAAAAAACATTAAATGCACTTTTTTATTAAACAGATAGCTACATATTAAATAGTTTATAAATTTTAGCTGTGATTTTATAAATAATTACAACAAATTTTAAAGATACACGAAGAGTCAAAGAGTTTAAAACCCTATATCTGGGTCAAATTTTAGAATTTTTATATTTCAGCCATAAAATTTGTCGTAATAATAACCTTTATTTACCACAAACACAATACTCAGATAATTTATAGCTGAAATACTGCTAAAGTTGGCATTAAAAACCAATCAATCAATCAATCTCAGATAAATTAAAGTAAAAATCATTGATCCGTTTGTCTTTGGTATAACAAGAATAAAGTATGTACACAACCGATTGCTGGATCATATTTTTATTGTTAATTTTTTTGCTGTTAACATGTTTGGTCTCTAGCAATCATTTTAGTTATTTTATTTTATTTTAAGCTGTATTTCTTTATTAAAATGAAGTTTGACTATGTGACAAGTCTTTAAATTCAAATGCAAAAACTGCCATGATATAACTGAAATATTGTTGAAAGTGGCATTAAACACCATAAACCAACCACCCAATCAATCTCAAAAATAAATCCGGATAACAAATAACAGTTCTACAAGACAAATTTTTTATTAGCATTAACAATTTTTGTTTGTGCTCTCTTGACTATTACACTGACTGCATCTTATGAATTACAGGGTAAGCTCTTGTCTCTAATCTTAAAGTGAGAAATTCTACATTTCACCGTCATTGGTGATCCATGGCTGATCAAACTCTTGATACTCTTCACTCGTCATCCATGTTTTATATGAAAGAAAATTTGTCGTACACATGAATACCTACCTACCTACCTACCTTACATAAATAAGTTGTCTTGAATCTGTTTGGAAGACGGGGGTTGTTCTCACTTGTATTACATTCTTCTGGATCAGAAAATTATTTAACCACGTCAGTGGTGTAATGGTTATCGTGCTCGAGTAGGGTGACATGTCAATCCACGGACTATTTCAATGAGCTAGCACTATAAAAAACCAACTCAACGTGTTGATCTAGTACAAAGCAGACCTCATCATCATCTCATTGAAAATTAACTTGTTATGCCATGATATAGCTGAAAATTTGCCGAGTTGGCGTTAAGCAACAATCACTCACTCGCTCCAGAAAATTATTTTACACTATTTGTATAGTAAATGAAACAGCATGGTTAATAAATTGTTTCTATTTGTGAACTACCGACCAATTGTAAAATTTGAGTAATGTTATGTTGCTATAGCAACTTCTAAATGCCGGATCAATAACCGAACAACCCTGAATCAAATGTAATTGTTTCAATTGACCTACGGGTGATGAGTTGAGAGTATCAGAGCTTGATCCATTACCGACGATGCATTTCACACTTTATTGCAAATATTTACGAATTTTCACTTTGAATAATCGTTAAAACGTAAAACGCTGGGTAGTTAGAAATTTGCATGTATAATGTTTTGTATGAAAGTTATAGTTAGACAGATGTACATAATAGTAATAAACATATTTGAGTTTCACATGTATAAAAATATATTTTACGTATAGCAAGGTTTTATTTTTTTATAGGAATCAACGCTGGTAAATATTTTCTATTATTAAATTTATATAGTGACAATGGTTGTTCTCTGTTGATATTGTTATGTTGTACAGATTTTAGAATTTATAAATTGGTTTAAATATTACGATAGTTTATTTAAAGGTTAAATAGATGAAATGTTTTGTCAGACCAGTTCTACTAACGCACAAATTTGTTTTTATTTACTGTTTATATACCAACATTCCAAAGAAATGTTTATTAATGTATTTTCATTCCATGATTCATATATTTGTTTTACTAAGGAACAAAATAACAACATTCCAAACAGTTTTGTCTGTTCAATATTTCTTTTTGAAATTAGTTCCTTGATATTAGGTAATTTTTTTACAACAGTTTCATATTCTGAATGGAGTACATTCCATATACATTTAATACAATAAAGCTTTTGTCCTGATTTGTCATATATATGTTTATAAAGTTAACATTCCTAAGTAAATAAATATAGATTTTTTTCTTCTGCTATCTGCAGATTATGATATTTCTCCATTCAAAATAGGATTGTATTTATTGTTATCCTGTGGTTATTCATTAAAAACAATTCAAGTTTCTATTATGATAGAATTCTTACTCATAAATGTTAAATATTTTTCTCATATGTCTCCTTCATATAGGAAATACACATAGGATACAAATGTATGTATATTCCACATGTGTGGTATACTAATACCCGTATATCGTGTGTATTAACTTTTGACATGGTCTCACAACCATCATAGTATTGGGTACTAGTAAAATACTCTTATTACAAAATCGTCCAATCAAAACTTTGTATATAGATACAGTGTTATGGTTGGCTGGGTTACAAAATCGTCCAATCAAAACTTTGTATACAGATACAGTGTTATGATTGACTGGGTTAAAAATTTGCTCAGTCAAAACTTTGTATATAGATACAGTGTTATGATTGGCTGCAGTTTTTTTGAATACAAGTGAATGTATTAAAAGCAGGTGCAAAAAGTTTATGATAGGAAAACCTTTATACATTTAAAAGAAAATTTTTAAATATTTTATTCATCTTGTACAATATTCATTTAGATCCATGTCATATTTGATATCACTTCACAAATGTGTTGTTAGCTTGTTAATGTTGTTTTATATATAGTATCCTGTTTCACAAAGGAAAGGTAGATAGAATGAGTTTAAGCCTACTGTATTTTTGTAAAAGCTACTGTATCCCGTTTCACAAAAAGTTTAATCACTATTGTGTCCCTTTTCACAAAAGTTGGACACAAAAGGTAGAGAGTTTGAGTTTAGATGCTATTGTGTCCAGTTTCACAAAAACAGTTTGAGTTTAAATGCAATTATGTCCCGTTTCACAAAAAGTAAAAAAAAAAATTTTGTCCTGTTTCACAAAAAAAGAAGATAGTTTGAGTTTAAACGCTAACAAGTCCTTTTTCACAAAAACTTTAAAAGCTATTGTGTCCTGGTTAAAAAAAAGTACAGATAGTTTGAGTTTAAATTCTACTGTGTCCTGTTTCGCAAAAAAAAAGTATTACAAAATATCTAGTTTGAATTGAATTGAAACTTTGTTTATCCCATTCAGGAACATTTTTGAATGTATTACATTTATATTTACAGTTCAATGACAATGTACTTTGTTTTGGGTTTTTTTTCAACATTTTATCAAGTCACAAACAATGTGAAATAATATATGATGTCATAAACAACATAATTAATCCTTATTTTTTATTATCAGAAATATTTCACTCTTGACCGAAAAAACGCTTTATAAATCACTCATGCGCTAGCCACATTTGTGAGTTATAGCGTTGTTCTTTTCGGTTACTCCTGAAGTATTTTTTGATAATTGAAAATCTGGATAAGTTGAAATAATTTTCATCCTCTATAATACTTACTCATGTGTAAAAATATCATTTAAGTAGATCTTAGTCAGGGAATATGAAAATTAATGTGTAAAATCAGGTAGAATAATTGGTATGGAAAGAAATTCAATGTTGTTTTTACAGATCTACACTTGCAGTAAAAACAACTCTGAAATGTTGAATCATACTACATCAGTGATGCATAAGGCTGATTTTGAAAACTTATTTCAATTTATTTTTAAATTACCCTTAAATCAAATACTGATCTCAAGGTTTTTACAGGTCTACTTCTCTAACAACTCTGAAATGTTGAATCATACTGCATCAGTGAAATAAACGTAAGGCTGATTTTGAAATCTATTACAATTTGTTTTTAATTTAAAACGAATACTAATCTCAAGATCATAAGATTGTTTTGTCTTAGGGGAACATACTATGTGGGTAATTATTTACATTGTTGAATTACAGTCACACATGCTCATGTGGTCACCTCTGTTAAGCAGTCACCTGTATTAAAAGGTCACCACTTTCTTGTTCTGTCATAGAAAATGTCATATGAATTTTACCTCTTTTAAAAGGTCACCTTTCTTATCAGGCACCTTATCTGTCCCAAAGGTGATCTCTTAATACAGGTTTGACTGTATATCATCCAGAAACAGTTATATAGTTATAACAGGAATTTCTTTCCACACCAGTGTAGACAACCTTGTGTTTTTAATATCATCACTACCTCTCGACATAAACCTGTATTGAAGCCAAATTATATATTGGCAATCCAATAAATGTTTTAACACCCCCAGACATCTTGTTTTTCTGTTCCTATGCCAATGTGTTAGTTGTATAAATAGTGCAAGAAAATCTTGAGGATACCAAAGTGGTAATCAGAAGCCGTAAATTAAAGAAGGACAGACAATACAATGGTCAAAAGATACCAAAGAGGTAATCAGGTCAAAAGAAAGAAGACAAGATAACAAATAACGATCTACAAAACATTACACAGAAAACTAAAGATCAAGTAACACTAACCCACTGAAAACCAGGGGTAAATTCAGGTGTTCCGGAGGGGGGTTTCCTGCTCCACATGTAGCACCCGTTGTGTTATTCTTGCTACTAACCCACTGAAAACCAGGGGTAAATTCAGGTGTTCCGGAGGGGAGTTTCCTGCTCCACATGTAGCACCCGTTGTGTTATTCTTGCTACTAACCCACTGAAAACCAGGGGTAAATTCAGGTGTTCCGGAGGGGGGTTTCCTGCTCCACATGTAGCACCTGTGTTATTCTTGCTACTAACCCACTAAAAACCAGGGGTAAATTCAGGTGTTCCAGAGGGGAGTTTCCTGCTCCACATGTAGCACCTGTGTTATTCTTGCTACTAACCCACTAAAAACCAGGGGTAAATTCAGGTGTTCCGGAGGGGGGGGGGTTTCCTGCTCCACATGTAGCAGCCGTTGTGTTATTCTTGCTACTAACCTACTAAAAACCAGGGGTAAATTCAGGTGCTCTGGAAAGGTGAATATACTTTATTTCTGCAGTTCATTGATAAAAGAACCTATTTGACATGTTTCAGTAATGAATATAGTGGAAAACCACAGAATTACTGCAAGTCACTGATAAATTTGATTGATGAAGGAAATCAGATTATCTTCAGTGAACCACCAACCTGCTGCAAGTCACAGAAAAACTTTATTGATGGAGGAAATCAGATTATCTTCAGTGAACCACCAACCTGCTGCAAGTCACAGAAAAACTTTATTGATGGAGG
>MJUT01020602.1:173598-191484 GCA_002080005.1 Gigantidas platifrons | reverse complement strand
ACAAAGTTAAACAATGAAACTGGAAAACTATTGTTAGTACAGTTAACATACACATATTGTTAGTAAACAAACGCACATGGTCTTTCAAAACAAACTTAACTGACAGATCATTTATATACAGAATGTTTAGTAATCATCAACAATTTCGTCGTCAGTAAATACACCGCCAAGTTTTTGTATATCAGCCTTTGTTTTGACAGTCATGAATCCAGAATTTTCAGAGCGTTTCACAATTATTGACCCATCGTGAGTCCAAAAGGAATGTACCTTTCCATCTGCTCGTAGAGAGTTGAGCTTCTTTAATAGTCCGTAACGGTATCTAGTAAGGTTTTCAGTAATGAAGAGGTTATCAGGATGTCCCTTCAGCTTTTTCTTGTGTGAAAATACCATATGTCTTTGCCGATAAGTAAGGAAACGTGTGATGATGGAGATTTTACCATTTTTTACTTCGCCAATGGGATGCGATCTGCCTATGTCCTTGGTGTTAAGTTGTAGTCCTAGCTTAGTGTTGCATATTTTAAGGACTAGAGCATCAGTATCTATTGGCCTGCGTATTTCGCCCTGATCATTTGTTGGTGCTTTTACGTTATTAAAACGCAGACTCGTTCGTCTTGAGTACTGTTCTTGCTGTTCTATTCTAGAGGTGAGAGCCGCGGGCTGATATGGGTCGAGGGATGATACCAGGACCTATATGGAAAAGGCTATGTTATAATCTGTTTATCACATATTTAACCATGACTGAAATAAATAAATTGTAAATGAATAAATGAATTTATGTTTATTCATCAACATAACAACAAAATAAATAACGTGTAAACATCAACAAAATAATTCACTGTATTTATCACAGGTATTGAACACAACTTTTCAATAATTATAAATCAGACTTCCAGTTCATATCATTTGTGTCTTAAAAAATTATTGTCAAATTTCCCTGGATATTTGAGTATGTGAATTGTGTTATTTTGGAGTTGGGCAAAATGGGAGCCAAAACGATAGCGGTTTGCTTATTAGAGTAATTATTAGTAACCGTTGACTGGACAGGGTTAATACTGATGAAAATTAGAGTAACTGTTTTATTTTCATAGTTCTCAATAGTCGATACGATGGCGTAAATATCTACATTCGCCATCACTAAGATATCTACTCATGGAAGCTTGGATACATTTCAATGAATCGGTTTCATAATCCTGTTTGAATTTCGTGCGCGCTGAAAAAAAAAATCTTGCCAGGTGTATGTACATTTCCTCGACTCCAATATATTCAGGATTACCGTGTTCTCCCACTGTTGATAACCAATCCTTGAATATCCTTATGTTACTCTCAGTTTTACGTTTTGTATTGATATTTTTCATCTCCGTTTTATCAGTTTTTTTTATGTTTGCTTACTTGTCACAATGACGTCATCGACGCAGGGTACAATAACCGGTTATTTGCCCCGGGCACTGATATGGATCGGAAACGTCTTCGTTTATCACACATGCAAAACGGTACGGATAACGTACAAATATGTGATAAATAGTTTAATACATGGGCATTTCCATATTGGCCTGGTTATCATTTCNCCGAGACCCCCATATTGGCCCGAGACGCAGTCGAGGGCCAATATGGGTCGAGGAATGATAACCAGGCCAATATGGAAATGCCCGTGTATTAATCTGTTTTTATTATTTATGTATCTCTATACCTTTGTAACAACATGGTTTAGGAGAATAATATATATAATCGTAGAACAAAGTTATAATAAAACAATCGCCTAAAATTTATGTAATTCGTGCATTTACCGAGTGATTCATACTTTACTTAACTTTAAACTCTATTTTTCTTATAAATTTTCACCAGAATCAAAATCATAAACAAAAGCACATTTCACATATGATGAAAACAAACTTTCGCTGAGAATTGATTATTTATAAAGCACGTGCAAAATGCACCTGTACTTTATACCATACTTCACAGGTTTACACCTGGCACGAGAATCATCAGTATCAGGTGTAAATTCTACACCAAGCGCGCGTAGCGGTCTGTCTTAAGATGCATGTTATGTGCTTCTCAAATTGACACGTTACTTTGATCTTATTGAACTTTGTGCATCTTAAATTAAAACTTCACTTTGATAAAAATAAATATGATATGACGGCACGAATTTCTAAGTCATTAGTTGTGTTGTCTTTTCCACTATTTTGAGGCAAAAGTACTAATTATCTCTTTGTGTCGAAATGAAATTCAATGTTCAAATTACGTTCTAGATAATGGGATACAAGATTGTTATCTAAATCATATATTTTTAAATGAGCAAAGATGGAAAAAAGGAAGGAAAAATAAAAATGTTTATCAGTCTTCACGATGAACACCAGTCATCAGTCCCAAGATCAGAAAAACTTTGTTCCGACGAATAAATTTTTCAGTATTTATTTAAAAATATATACATCAAATAAATTCAAGAATTTGATTCGGACTGGTAAATTCAAATGTTCATTTCGAGAACTGGTTTATTTGACTGTTTTCGTCAATCTTTTGTGTGATACATTTGTACCTTCAAGCTTGTTTAAAGACACCAGAGGAGAAATCAGAAACAGTAGTTAATAAAAGGCAGAAATACAATGGCCAAAAGAACAAGGCCAAAAAGACATATTATGGTCGACAAAATACTATACAGAAAGCTAAGGATAAAGCTACACGAACCCCGCTAAAAATTTTGTAATTTCGGGTGCTCCGGGATTCTAAGCAGTTCCTGCTCCACTAGTCCTACAATATAAGACTCCGATAGGCGCGATGTTTATTTTACATGTTTTAATTTTATTTTTCCTTTTTATTATTTTTTGTTAGGTGCGGACATCAGAAATAAAAAAATAAATAGAAAACAGTAAATGGTAAATAACAAAAAATAATAAAAAGGAAAAATAAAATTAAAACATGTAAAGTAAACATCGCGCCTATCGGAGTCTTATATTGTAGGACTACTGCTCCACTAGTGGCATCCGTCGTGTTACTTTCGAAATATCATGTGATATGTCGGGAATGAAGAAACGTCTATCATATAGCACTGTTAATGTGTTATATACAGATATCATTATCTTAAGAAAATAAAAACCAAAGGTTGGATCGACATTCTCTGATGCACGGTGACATACATGTATTGGTTACGGATTCAGTATAATGTCCCTAATTTCGTGTACAACATCGAGTCGGACATCGTCGGTTACCCACAACTGATTGGAGAGTACATGAAGAAGATGTTGTAAGTTGAAAAACTTGTATCTGATCATATTGTCATGTTTTTGGACAATAGAATATGTTTAAATTAAACAAAAGTAGCTGTAAAGAAGTATAAATGTTTGGTATAAGGTGCCGTCTGTCGCTGTCAGAGTTTCGTAGAAAGTTGATACCTTGATTTTAAAGATGATACTCCGACAGTGATATCACAGTGAGGAATGCATTTATTCTTTTTACCGTTTACTTCCATTAAACCTCATTTTCGTAATTAATTTGTTTATTTATATTCTTTTATTATTTTGTTGTTGTGAAAATGATGTGGTTGCACGTGTATCCGTGCGTCGATCCAGTGGAGGACTGGCCCACCGGGATACCGGGAAATTTCACTTTACTTTTATTTGATTTCTTTGACTACGTTTTGAGATTTAGTGGGTCCTTTTGGATGGGCCCTTTTACAAGTTTTCCCGGTAGAAATTTTCGACCCAGTCCGCCACTGCCTGTGTCTGCGTAGCCACACCCCTGCAAGTTTCATGCCAAGTCACATGACTTACCAGAAATGTTAAAATTTAATTTATGAAAAACCAAAAGCATTTACTATATTTATCTCTTGAACATATAGTAGAGCTACGAGGTCTTTTTTATAAGGAGTGCGTATCATTGCTCCGACAGCTCGTTATTCCGACAGCCCATTATTCCGACGACCCATTATTCCGACAGCCCATTACTCCGACGACCCATTATTCCGACAGTCCATTACTCCGACGGCCCATTTTCCCGACAATATAAAATAGAACTCAATCCACAAATCCATGTCTTAACTTCGAATTTTTTTTCTGAAAAATGGCTTGAGGAATCAAAACCAAGCGTGACATATATCTTCCTGTACATGAATGTCCTTTACTGCATTGGTGGTAAACAGATATTCAAAATGGTCACACGGCAGCAGTGGAGGTAAAGGTTTACATTTATGGTAAATAATAATTTGCTATTAAAAATCTCTGAATTGAAATTGGCTACTTTGTTTGTTGCATGATCGAGAACTCAAAAGTGATTCTTAGGCCAAATAGATTTTATTTTCAGACACGAATTTGCTCCCTTCCCACATTTTTACCTTCGAATTATAATTTATTTTCCATTTTTATTTAATTTATTTCAAAATTTCAAAATAATATTAAAATTTCATGCAATTTAGGCACGGACCATTTGATATTTTTTGGATGGGAGAAGGCTAGGGGGTGGGGGCTAGGATTTTCGTCCGGACATATTTTTTTCGGTAAAAATCAGGGCAAGAAATTTAAAAAAATATCCCCCCTC
Source organism: Gigantidas platifrons (assembly GCA_002080005.1). NCBI lineage: Eukaryota > Metazoa > Mollusca > Bivalvia > Mytilida > Modiolidae > Gigantidas > Gigantidas platifrons. The sequence continues at coordinate 186,954 of MJUT01020602.1, read as the reverse complement.
CCTACAATAATTTTTGTGTAGTCTCGCGTAACGGTGGCGGTGTAAATTTTTCATGATTAAATCCAAAATGTAGAAGTGTTAGACCATCCGAAATTGGTACTGAGATTTCTCATGTCGTCATGATGTAAGGAACTGCTAGCACCATGACATTTGACTTTGACCCATGATTATACCCTTTAGTTTAATACAGAAACAATCCGCCCAGTGAGTATAAAGATTAAAGTCAGTCTTCCGTTAGGTATAGAAGAAAAACAACAGGTTTTAAGATAATAATACTACTTTTGACCATTTTTGACGGAATAATGGGCTGTCGGAGAAATGGGCTGTCGGAATAATGGGCCGTCGGAGCAATGGGCTGTCGGAATAATGGGCTGTCGGAATAATGACCTGACCCCGTTTATAAGTGGGATGCTGTCAACAAGAAAGCTACTGAACCAAAGATTGTCTTTGGGACTTCTGCATCACAAATGACCAATACGCCAATTATACAATTTTTCCCTGTTATTGCATGAAAAATAATTGCACATTTACCAAATTTTCGATTGCTCATTATGCTCTTTTAAAAATGGCTGGTGACCTCCTGTTTTTATTTTATTTTTTATGTACTTATGTGTTGTCTGTTCTTATTCGATATACGGATTCTGACTGCCCCTTTGGTATCTTCTTAGATAAAAGTTAAAATCCACAAAATATTAGAAAATTCTATCATTTATTTTTTTACCCCCAAATTACCTGAATTCCTCTAATAACAACTTTTAAGTGCTTGTACATGTACCAAGTTAGGCTATATATCTTAACATTTGTTGTGTTGTTTTTGTTTGTTGTTTCATGGTTGATTAGCTCAGTGGTAACCTACAAAAAGCCAGAAAGTAAGAAAAAATTCAAATACTAAAAAGATGGTAAATTTCATGTCCCAGTACATTATGATTTTTTTTTCTAAAAGATTTACATATTTAATAACTAATTTCCACAGTATTTCAATGATTAATACTTAAATATAGATTCTCCTCCAGTTGCCCGGGAACGTGGGTTACGATATTTCTCCACTCAAGAGCACAAGCACTTGGGTCCAGGATATTTTTTTTCTATTTTATCAATAAAATGTGCAACGTATATGAACCCGTCGTTGAAACGTGTTTTACTTATTTTGGGACTTTCGTGTCTCGAACCACTGCTGGGCTTTTTAAAGTCTACTTTGACTTTTAAAAGCTTCCATCTTACCACTCGGCTAATTTGACCACATTAATCAATTCTATAATTAGTATATATAACTCTTGATAGTAAGCTTTGTTAAAAAAAATATCAACAATTTGCTTTAAAAAATCAATTGATCAATATATACAAGACATGATACAAAATATTGAGTTCTGACACAATTTATGTTCAGAACTGACGAGTATTCTCGCAATACAAGAACAACCAACGAACCGACCGCAACTTAACAAATCGGACAGACCACAGGTGAATATTTGGGATACTTGAAAGACCTTGAAATATCTAAATATAAACGATTCTATTCACTTGAAAGACCTTGAAATATCTAAATACAAACAAGAATCGAAAGCACGGATGCCGATAAAATTGTGTTGTTTATTTTTTGTTAATTGTGTTTTTTTTTTTTTAACTTTCTGAACATTAAAAAGGTAAAAATATAAAATGAAAAGACTGTTGCAGATAGAAATGTATTATGTGAGAGAATACACTCCAACTTGTAGATTCTTAAAAATAATCAACTCGACCCTGACGAATCTCGTTGATTATTTTTAAGAATCTACAGTTGGAGTGTATTCTCCACTACTTCAAAATTTGAAATTAATGTGGGGAAAGGCACGAGACATTTAAATCCTTTAGAGACTATTACAGATTTCTCTACCACTGATTCAGCGGGGTTATTTAAAACGCCGTAATGGGAGAATTAACTATAACCACTTACTAAATTATTTTATTTATATTTAATCATGATGGTTTATTGAGAATGAAAAAAATATTTATTGCAGTCATACTTGCATGCACCTGTATATACAAATGTATGTTAATTAAGGTCGTGACATTTAAACCTGTCAACTTTCATTGTATTCTGATTGGTCACTTTGGGGAACGCTATTCTTCACTTTGAGGCTTAAAAAATCTACCTGTTCAAAGCATATGGTGTTGCATTGCCATTTTGTCCACATATATTGGATATTTTCTTGATTCTTAGACTAAATATATTATTACTAAGGTCAGTCTATTATATATTTCTATACTAACTATTTTAAATCATATAATTTGAGTAAGAATGAGTTTCTGTTATCTGTATGAAAAATTATAATTTTGGATTCAAGGGGGCCTGAGAAAGGATGTCGCCATTATTGGCATTGTCGGACCCGAAATTTGGAAGCCATTTTTGTCGCTTGAATGTAATTTTTAGCTGGACTTTTCGAAGAAAAAAAGTCGAGCTATTGTCGTCACTCCGGCATCAGCGTCTGGGTTGGTTAAGTTTTTTTTGTCAGATTCCAAGTTTCAAATGGATACCTTTGATAGTTTTTGAGAAATGGACTCTGAATTACAACAAGTAGCGACGATACATAAATGGGAGATAACTCCAGAATTTAACATTTTTTGTTTCCATTTTAGCGCGAAAATAAACGGTCTCGGATGGTATCCAATCGTAACTACTCGGCCATTCTCGCTACCTCAGGTAGCGAGAATGGCCGAGTAGTTACGATTGGGATGGCATCGTTCTACGGGGTTTTATATGAAAATGGTAAAAGATACTTTTCCGAATGTTCGATATGGATATTCATTAGACATTTCTACGACTGTATATTTGCATTTCCAGAAAAACATCGAAGTTTTGGGGTTCTGAAAAGGGATTTGAAAATTAAAATTAGACATTAACATATTATGAAATTGGTCATATACACGATTCTTATAGTGTATTTAATGTAGATTTATGTATTTACTAGAAACCAAAACCATAAAATTGAGGGAAAATAATTGTATTCATAGTGATATTAATTTTTTTTAAATGATGCACCCTTTTTCATATAAGAGTTGTTGCCCTTTGTAAAACTCTTCAATCCTTTGAAAAGTTGTCAACATCAGAATTTTCAATTTATCCAGTTTATTGAGTTACTGTTTGAAGTGTTTCATTGATTAGGTGATTACCCATTTATAATTGAAGGGAAATAAAAATATAGTAGCAATTTAAATGCTGTAGTCGGTAAAAGATAGGAAAAAAAGAGGGGGGAGGGGGCAACATCACATGAAACTCCCATGCACCATGACGTCCATGTCACTACGAACTCTATTTTTTCTCGAGAGTCAAGTTTAAGGATTAATTTACTTTCAAATATATAATTGTTTTCACAATCAAATGTGTTTATTGAGTCCTGTTTAGCCATAACAATTATATTGAAGGTATCTGGTATCCCAAACTGCCAAAGATTAAAATTTCCCATACAACAATAGAGTTCAAGTATTCCATATCCCAATAATACTTTTAGTCCTAGCAGGCATCGGAAACGATTATCTCCCTTGACTATATACTCAACCATTACAGCCAAAAACTTCCTAGATTTGTGTATCGTGTTAGGTAAATGAGTTTGCCAGACATTTATTTATGGATATATTGTGACAAAATATGGATGTAATAGTTTGAAGTATATAATTTCACAAGGAGGTTTGTATTATTTTACATTCAACATACGTCTTCTTGTGAAATTTTGGATGTGAAATGAAATATAATCAAATTATGGGCCAAATTTTACCAGCGAGCTGCTGGTAAGTTCGGATCAGGATTATTTTTATTTTGACAAATTTTTCTGAATGGTTTTTTGTTTTTTTGTAAGGTATTTTTACCTTAATAATTATATATAAAAACAGAAAATATAGGTTATATATTTTTATAAAATAAATTAATTAAAAAACACGTGTCTTCTTAGAAAAAGGTAAATCCGAGGATTTATGATTATGCAAAGCAGATGTTTGTTTACAAACTGAAACAATAATTATATATATCAGTGTATTTTGTAAACAACTAATGGTACGTAGATATCTAACATAGTTAACACTTAATCCAAATATATAAGCTTATAGACAAACTGTGTTAATCACTATAAATTTGGTTCATTTTTTTTTTCAGTAGTAATTTTATAATACTATACAGTACTATGATTATCTCCCTTTAATCAAATTCCTTCAAAAGCATTTTCCTCAATAATTAGTGTTAATTCAACTTTTTGCATTTAATTGTTATATTTTGAAATTATTATCAATATTAAACAATAACTTTTTTAGGTTCATATAAATTTATAAGAATATTGTAGTTGCAATTATTATGAATATTATAGTTGCAATTATTTAAATTAAATATACCTACCTTGAAGAACTTTTGGATTTATTTATATAATCAATGCCCACTTTTCTATAATTATATTGCCGAACTTCCTACGGTCTTTTCCGAATATTATAATTATACTTCGGTATGTTCCGAATTATTTCGGTCGATTCTAAATTAACATACACACGTCAAATACGTAAAAAAACTATCCAATTAAAATTTCTCGATATACGCGAACTGGACGAGAATTCCTTTACTTATTATAAAATCCTGAGATACATCGAATGGTAAAATCAGCCATTTTCTAGCATGTTATTTGCCGTTTCCATCCCCTTTCCCTGTGACATCCCCTGGTCCTAGTATCCTCTGACCCTACATGCCCTACCCCCCCCCCCCCCTTTTTTTTCTAAATGGAAAAAACGGGAGATGTAGGATACTCAGATTAAATAATACTTGAATACTCCCATATGTATCCATAAAACTCCTAAACAAGACTCATTGAATTGATATATTTTTAATTTATTTATTTGAAATGTACAATTTTAGCCCAAGGGGGTTGATGGCATACATTTATACAAAAACTTATATACAAAGCAGACAAAGGACAATCATTAATTAAGTACAAATTAAAAGAATAACAAGACAGTCTTATACAGACAAATTAAATTTGTAAAATCATACAGTTATAGAGTCCACTTTCCTCAGTATTAAAGACTTTTTAATTTGCATGTTACCTGCCCAATACACAATTGTATTTTGCATGATGGCCCTAATTTACATGCACACACATCCCTTTTCGTATGATTAAAACACATGTTATATCCCATATTTGGACAGATCTCTGGGGTAAGACACTTTTTTCATATTTCATATGTATAAATTTGAAATTTGGAATTAAAAAAAATATATATTTCATGTAGATAATATTGTATTTTATTTTATTTCTGCTTGGACAAAGTTGGATCAAAATTTTATTGAAATCCGAAAATGTCCAAAACTTAAAATTTAGATTTCTCTGTCAATAATCATGATATTGGACGTTTTATTGCAGATTTGAAAATGTCTTGATAAAGGCTTTCAAATGCATATAATTTTTTTAGGTTTTACTTATTTTGAAAAAATCATGTATCATCCCTACAACAAGGCAGATGTAAACGACAGGGAAGTTTCGTGTCTTTATGTATGCTGATGATCTAGTTCTTTTGTCACAATCTTATTAAGGTCTACAGTCCTTGCTTGAAAGGCTTAAAACTTTTTATGACACATGGAACCTTAAGGTAAATGTAGATAAGACAAAAATAATGATATTTAATAAGTCAGGAAAAATATTGAAAAGATTTTCATTTAGGTATGAGAACCAAAATATTGAAATCACTAATGAGTATAAATATCTTGGTATAATTTTTAAACCTTCTGGAACTTTTTCATATTCTATTAGTCATCTGTCAAAGAAAGCTAGTAAAGCTATGTTTTGTATCAGAAAATCCTTATTTTCAGACAGAATTAATTTAGTTTCACATTTAAAACTTTTTGAAGCTTGTGTTAAACCTATTCTTCTCTACTGTAGTGAGATATGGGGTCTTCCTTTGCTTGTCAGTGAAAAGAGTTCTATTGAATCAAAGTATGACTCTTTCATACCGAACAAACTTCAGATAAAATATGCCAAGTATATTTTAGGTGTTGACAAATCCGCTACTAATCTGGCTGTGATGTCTGAACTTGGATTATGTCCCCTTGCTATAAGTGCTATTAGAGCTGCACTTGGTTTTTGGTTACATACTATAAACATGGATGATTCTTTCTTAGTAAAGAATGCATTTAGTGATAATTTTATTCTAAAAGATGGCTTCTGTGGTAAGATTAAGTTATTATTGGACAGACTAGGTTTTTCACATGTTTGGGACAATCAAGGCACTTTCTCTAAAGCTAGGTTCCTTCATGCTATTGAAGAAAAATTAATGCAAAATTTCATAGATTATTGGAAATTAAAAATAGTTGATGATGATAATAAAGTTAATGGTAATAAGTTAAGAACATATAGAAAGTTCAAACTTGAGTATGAAACTGATTTTTTTTTTATATCTAGATGTTGATAGAAGTGCAATTTCTTGTTTTGTCAAAATTAGAATCAGCAATAGTATTCTCAATATAGAAAAAGGTAGACATTTAAAAATACCAGTTGAACAAAGAATTTGTCCACTATGTAAGCAAGAAATTGAGGATGAATATCACTATCATGAAATGTCAGAATTTAGATGAACTGAGAAACAAATTATTTGATGAAATTATTTCAGTTGTTCTTCATTTTTCAGCAATGAACAACACAGAAAAATTCAATTTTATTTTAAGTAGTCAAGATTTAGATATAAGTAAAATTATTGTGAACAGCGTATTTGATATGTATAATTTAAGTAAATCCCTGAAAGGGATGTAACATAATATATAGCCATTAGTATTATATGCTAGATACATTTTTGTACATTATGTACTATGGGAGATAACTCCTGCTTGTCTCCTCAGCTGTGATGCTTTATGTGTTTGTATTGTGTATTTTGTATTGTTTTTGATGATAATCCATTTACTGGATTTTATATCAATAAAATAATTTGAATTTGAATTTGAATTTTACACTTGTAGAAACTGTTGACAAGAGAAGACAACTCCATCCAGCATTTTATTTGAGTTATTCCCCCTTTTGACTTAGAATTTCTTAAAAAAATACAATTTCTCAATAATTATGATAGGCATTGAAATGAATCTCAACATACCTGTTCACTATCAAATGGGGAACCCATTACAACAAGGCAGGTGACCCTGTGATTTGTATACCCAGAGTTATCTGACCTTGTTTCGACATAGTACATACAAATTTGGGATATTTTTTAGTAAAATTAAAATTTCTCAATAACTATCAAAGCTATTAACTTGAAACTCAATACACTTGTAGAAAGTGTTGACCCGAATCTGTTGACAAGAGAAGACAACTCCATCCTGCAATTTATTAGAGTTATTCCCCCTTTTTTACTTAGAATTTCTTAAAAAAATGCAATTTCTCAATAATTATGTAAATTGCTTGCAGTTTAATATCAGATGCGAAAAAGGCGAGCATCCAGCACCCATGGGCGGTGCTCTTGTCTACATGTAGCATTAGTTATTGTAAAGATGTTAAATATGATAGTGCGTCAAATGCCCCTAAATGTCCGCTAATGTTCTAAACTAATGTGTCCATCGTTCAAAAGCATTCATACATTATTTGTAGGTTATCAAACTCTCAAACACTTCAACAATGTTTTCGCAACAGGTGAAAACAACGTAGAATATCTGCGCACTTCCACGAAAAAATGCCCATTTCTCCTTCTGTCATATCACCGGAGCTTGACGTTTTATAAATAAAATAGATGTAGGGTACAAAAAGGGCCCCGTCTTGTACCCTACATCTATTTCATTGATAAAACGTCAAGCTCCTGTCCATATATAGATGAGAGAAACATATTACAGTGTTCGAAAATTAATTACCTGAAAATGTGGACTTTATCATGAGCAGTTGCCCTTTATGCAGGTTAAAATTGTATATATACACTAAAATTAATGGGAAAAATGAGACTAGACAGTGATTTTTTTATATTGAGGTAGCCCTTTAAGGCAGGTTTCACTAGTTTATAATATCTATTTTTAGGGTAGAGAATCGGGAACATTAAATAGATATTCCATGCTGTCCTTGACCCACAAATATGCCTTGACATACAGACCTCATCAGCTCTCACTCAACTCTACATCAAGGTAAGATTTAATTTATTTGATCTTGACATAAATAGGTAAGTAGAAGGATAGAGTAATCTTAGCTATTTCTACGATGTTTAAATATAGCCTATTTCATTTCATAGATCATGAGTTCGAGTCCCTGATATGGTCAAACAAACGACTATAAAATTGGTATTTGTTGCTTCTCTGCTAAGCACATAGCATTAAGGAGGAAGAGCAAAGACTGGTTGGCTCGGAATCAGAATAATGTGTCCGAGTGGAGAGACTGTTGTTTCAGTGTGCTAGCACTATAAAATCCAACTAAGCCTGTTCTAGTACAAAGGGGACATTATCATCACCTTAACAGGCCTCTACATTAACATATATTTTAACTTGTCCCTCTGGACAACTAACTAAAAAAAGTACTTGTGCGACTCAATCTTTTAGTTGTCCAAAAAAATTAATAAAAATTACAAAAACTAGAGAATAATTATCAGCAATTTGTGTAAAATATTTTGGTTATTGTCTCACAAATATTATTGCATCCTGTCATATTAATACTTTTAACAGAAATTATGAATTGATTATGACATCTTTAATCAACAAATTAACATACACACTTAGACATAAGTCATAAAGTCATTGGTAGCAAACGATGCCATCATGTGTCTAATCGTAAATTTCTAAGTTTGATTCTCGAATAGCAGGCCCATCTAAGCAGTAATCGTATAATGTGGATTGAATCCAGGATGCTTTGAACATCGTTGTTCCCCATCTATTGAATGGAAATTAATATCAGACACCTTAACATTTCTGGTTGAATTGATCTCCGCCGCTTGTTTTAAATCCGTACTTCCTAAGATCAGGGGATATAGATACATGCTGATGGTAATTTTATTTACGTTTCCAGGGAATTTTTGTGTAGGGGAAGGAAATACTATAATTATAATTACTTAATGCCAGTTGTCGTTTGGCACCGTAAAATCTGATTCAACCCACCATTTCTTTAGAAATGCCTGTACCAAGTCGGGGCCATTGCGGTTTTCCGGTTGTTGACTGATTTTGTCTGTTTGTTGATTTATGGGTTTTGCCTTTGCCTTTGGAAGATTGCTCGGTGTTCGGTAATTTTGTTATTACCCTTATTCATCAAATCGCTGAAAAGATGCCGATCAAGTATATGTTCGGAATGTCTCTTGGTTTACCATTATAAATAGCGATAGTGTACTTCAATGGAAACCGATATTTTTAAAACACATTAAAATAATTATTTACAAAGTTTATGTCTGTAAAAATGACAAAGCAACACATTTTTATCATAGAAAATAACCTTCAAAAGGTAGGACAGTCATTTTTTCACTTGTCCTGTCGGACAACCGTGATACAAGATCTACTTGTCCGACATCAATTTTCACTGGTATCAGACAAACGTTAATGTCGAGGCCTGCTTATTGAATGGAACTTGTTCTCGCTATGAAATAGCAGAAAAATTGTTCATTTGGCATTAAACACCAATCACTCAGTCACAGTCTCATTTGACACTATGCTTTAGATGTATTAACTTCTGTTAGAGGGAGACTTCTGTTAAAGGGAGAACAGTCATGTAGAAAAATATTTTTCCCATTGTAGCAAATTTTAATGACTAGCACATTTGAACAAATCATTTATGGGTAAAACACAATAAAGGGCAATGCAGTGTTGCAGCAGAGCTGAAAATTCAAGTACTGTTATTCTTAAAAGCAATATGTTTTCTATGATCTATAATGTCTGAAATTGGTATGATGTTAAGATTACTCAGAATTACTTGTTATTTCTCTTTTTAATTAACATTTATTCACACAAGATTATAATTATACCCCTAAATATAGTTACATGGTTTTTGTAGTGTCTGTAACCATATTTTCTGTTCTGCAGTTTTTATTCTGTCTACAAGTGCTCATATTTGACTACTCTGTGTATTTTACATCTTCAAACATGAAAATATCAATCTTTTGACAGTGTTTTCTAGAAGATTTTTTTTACTGATTACGGACCCTACAGATTTCTGATAGAAACATACCTTTTGGATAAAGCCTGATAATTTCTCAAATTGATGTCCGATTTTCATGAATTTGGTATCAAATTAATCCTGATTATTTTTTCTAAAGATTTATATCAAAATGTTTTTGTTGTTTTCCTATTTTGAAAAGTAAATTTTGGTGTAAAAATAAACAAATTTCAAGTGCAACAGCATAACGCCATATTTGTGCAAATTTTTCGGTACCCTTTTGTTTATTACTCAAAAACTATGAGAGATATCTTCTTGAAATTTTGTATGCAACTTTGGTGTTTCACCATCCAAAACATGATATTAAAGTGATACCTTTAAATTCAATGGAAGTATGTTAATATTGCACATAACACACTACTTTTGAGTATGAGCCCTATATTGTGTTTCAGCCATAAACAATGCATCAGAAATTCAAAATGGTTGTCATTGGTCATGTGAACTTCTATTTCAGTCGTCTGTCGATTATTGACATCAGTTGAGTTTTGACGTTTTTTGACATCACCACCAGAATCACTGACACCGATGATAAAGAGCTAGATCATAGGAGAACATCTTAAGTTTGAACGTAAAGATGTCTGGGACATGAGATTGGCTGAGGTGAGTTAAAGAAGGAGATTTTCAGTGGGTGACAGCCCATAGGAGACGGGGTCGTCTGAAGGTGTCTTCCAGGGGTAGATGTCCAAGCAAAACTACATATTTGTTTGAAGTCACAGTTGAAACCATAATAAACGTCGTGAAAGATTTGATGTCACAATTGAAATTCTCCCAAAGAAGGGCAAGTTTTGCCCTCAATCTTTTGAGTCGGGTCAAGTTTTATAATTATATTTTACAAAAGAAAAAGGTTTTTATGTTCTTATAACATGTATAAAGGAACAGTTGCTGTTGTTTTTTGTTTCTCATCTTACATTCACTGTGGGGTCTTACATGATGAACACAGGGGGCTGTAGTGGTCGTGATTGTATGGTAGTTGGATTTACAATGACCTATGCAATCAGTGCCTATCGCCACTGATGCTGTGAGTTCGAATCATGACTGGGCGAGATGTACTCGATACAACTGTAATCTTGGTGTTTATTGCCGAGTGGATAAATAAGAAGATAAATAATTCTTTCTCAGGTTGTAGATTTTATTTGTGGTACATTTCAACAATCAACAGTAAATAAACTATACAAGTTTATTCTGACCCTGCAAATACACAAGTTAAAAATAACATAAGCAAAGGCACAAAGAAAGATAACTCTAATTTGAATGTCTAAAGAGCTTGTGCTGTGTAAATAAAAATATAACCAATTTGACCCAAACAATATAATTGTCTTGTATTTCATTAAAGCATTCATTTAACATTATCACTAAATGAATAAATATCTAAACAATAAATACTAATGAAAATAAGTATATGTAACTGAAACAGATATATAAATATATTAAGGATTAAATACAAATGTATTTCATCAGCTAATAAGAATCCTTTAATTGGTAAAAATAAATGAATAAAAATAATCATACGATGTAATACTGAAAAAATATGTACAAATCCATTGTACCACACAGCATTATGTAATAAAGTTTGTCAGTGACTTGCGGCAGGTCAGTGGTTTTTTTCAGATAATTTGCTTTCCTCCACCAATAAAACTGACCGCCACAATATAACTGAAATATTGTTGAAAGTGGCCTTAAGCACCATAGCCCTAACCCCCTACATGATGAATATAACTTTGTGACCTAGAGTCATCCTTACTTGACAGAATTCCTATGTCGACAATGTATAATGTTCCCATTTAAATATGAAAATATTATTAAACAAAACATATAAATATTACTCAAGTTTTAATTACTTGCATGAAATGCTTGTGAAATTTAGTTGGGAAACTGAATTGGTATCTATAAATATACAGGGATCTATCAGAAATATTAACCAATGAAATTGCTTGAAAATTTAAAAACAAGGCCAACTGACTCATTGAAAAGCCTGCCGAATCAAAAGTTTTTATATGAATTTCCGATCGAAGTTTTTTTATTTCCGGAATTTCGGGTCCGTTTCTGTCATCGTTTATTTCTGTTTCTGCATTTTACTATAACCGGAAGCTTCTGTTGATACGATTGTGGGAATGGATATGAAAATGAAAAAATAAACTTTTTACCTACCTACCTACCTACTCTGTTTTTAAAGGGTGGGTCGGTCGAGGGGAAACATACATATTTTTTAATGTGGCCCAAACATGGATGAAATAGAAATGGCAATCTTCGAAATTAGACTTTCGAATTTACTGGCCGGAAAACTTCAAAATTAGACTATTTATATAGATTGTATTGAAAAAATTTGGCAAAAGTCACTGGTCTGAATAAATTTTCACTGGCCGTGGGCCACCGGACCACTGCTAAAGTCCATGACTGAAATGGGGAAACAAAATTGTATTATATTTAAACACTCAGTTCTTAAAATGCAGTATGGAAAAGCATATGATTAAAATAGGATTGTCCTGTTTAATTTGTGCATTCTGATATCTTTTAATATTGTATACCGTATTTTACGGACTATAGGTCGATGGGGACGATAGGTCGAATTGCTGCTTTTCAGCTAAATTTTTTGGGGAATACTAAGATAGGTCGAAGCATTCCATAGGTCGAAAAGGTATTTTTTTTTTTACATCGGTAAACATTTGTCCTATAACGTTCTTCGGTAAGTATATGCAAGTATTAATTCAAGAATACTATTCTTATGTGTCATAAAAGAAATAATTATGAAAGTTAAATTAAATAAAATTTTGTTGTTAAACTTATGTTTGTGTGTTTTTTTATGACGAGTCCGGTTTATAAACCCAGACATCGACGACATTCAAATCAGGCCATCTGTGGGTGTCACACTAGATGGTAAATGGATGTTCATACAATAAAATAATTAAGCTGTCAAAACAATGTATCACCTTGTGCAGTTTTATTGACACACCTTTAAACTGTGTTCAATTATTAGTACACAATTTATATGATTGTCTCGGTCCAGTAAATTTTCAATCAGCTGATCAGGATAAGTGCCGACAGAGGTTCACCTGTGTTGATTATCTCATGGTGATTATTTTATTTGTTCTTAATTGACCAATTCAAGTGTAGAACATTATAGTTTAACGAAATCGATAATTATTTTCCAGTACATTTAGTATAAAAAGCTTGTTCACCACGTGTATTGTGAGATATAATATTGCAACCGCCATGTTTTACTACAACCTCGTGCGCATGCTCGTGTTCG
>MJUT01020602.1:158684-169355 GCA_002080005.1 Gigantidas platifrons | reverse complement strand
AAAATACCTTTTCAAACTCTAACTCCAATTCTGCCGTAAGTTTCAAATATTTAATTAGTCCTAATTAATATATCTAGATAAAAACTAGAGGCTCCCAGGAGCCTGTATAGCTCACCTGGGTATAACAACATCAGCCAATAAAACTTGATAACTTTGGTAAAAAAAAAACAAAAACAAATGTAGCCCTCGTCATTGCAGACCCCTTCTCCAAAAAAATTTGGGCAGGGGTTCCCCCGTTTAATGTAAGTGATCAAAATTGCTGTAAAAAACATACATTGTATATGTCAATGATTCTCAAAATTTAGCTTTTGCTACTTCACATCATGTAATAGAGTTGCTTTCCTTTGATTATTTGATTAACTGAAATCAGTGAGTCAACAAAATAATGCATTTCAACAGGAATAACTCTTCACACAGTTGTCACACATTTTCAACTGTGGGGAAATGTTTTGTAGATCTTGACATGCTGAACATTTTTGCAGTTTAAACTTTCCATCTATCTCTAATAGTTTTTGAGATATAAGATGAAAGTATTAAAATTTAGAACATTTTGATGAATAAAGGGCAATAACTCCTAAATGGGTATTAGGATTTACTTCAAAATTGTGGGTTAGGTAGATCTTGACATGCTGCAAATGTTTGCAATTTAAACATAACCTTTATCTCTAATAGTTTTTGAAATATAAGACGAAAAGTATTAAAATTTTACAAATTTGATGAAAAAAGATGGGTATTCAGATTTACTGCAAAATTACAGAGTAGGCCAATCTTGACATACTGAACATGTTTGCTGTTTACACTTAACATATATCTCTTATAGTTTTTGAAATAAAAAACAAAAAGTATTAAAATTTTGAAAATTTGATGAAAAAAGGGCAATAACTCCAAGATGGGTAATCAGATTTTTTGCATAATTGCAGGGTGGATAGACCTTGACATGCTGCACATTTTTGCAGTTTCAACTAATCATCTATCTCTTATAGTTTTTGAAATAAAGAACGAAAAGTATTAAAATTTTGAAAATTTGATGAAAAAAGGGCAATAACTCCAAAATGGGTAATGGAATTTACCTAAAAATGGCAGGGTTGGTAGATCTTCACATGCTGCACATTTTTGCAATTTAAACTTAACATCTATCTCTTATAGCTTTTGAAATATAAGACGAAAAGTATTAAAATTTTGGAAATTTGATGAAAAAAGGATAATAACTCCAAAATGGGTAATGAAATTTACTTCACAATTGCAGTGTAGGTAGATCTTGACATGCTGAACATCTTTACTGTTTAAACTTAACATCTATCTCTTATAGTTTTTGAAATAAAGGACGAAAAGTATTCAAATTTTGAAAATTTGATGAATAAAGGGCAATAACTCCAAAATGGGTAATGGGATTTACTTCAAAATTGCAGGGTAGGTAGATCTTGACATGCTGCACAATTTTGCAATTTAAACTTAACATCTATCTCTTATAGTTATTGAAATAAAAAATGAAAAGTATTAAAATTGTGAAAATTTGATGAAAAAAGGGAAATAACTCCAAAATGGGTAAAGAGATTTACTTCAAAATTGCAGGGTAGGTAGATCTTGACATGCTGAACATGTTTGCAGTTTCAACTTATCATCTATCTCTTATAGTTATTGAAATAAAGAGCGAAAAGTATTAAAATTTTGAAAATTTGATGAAAAAAGGGCAATAACTCCAAGATGGGTAATCAGATTTTCTTCAAAATTTCAGGGTAGTTAGATCTTGTTGTGCTGATCATTTTTAACCCGGTCAGATTTCTGATATTATTAACGGTTTTTGAGTTATTACCAAAAACGCGCAATTTTACCATATGTTCTATTTTTTGTAACAGCGGCCATGTTGATTGGTGCATGGCTTCACCGGACACAATTTTGAAACTAGACACCCTAGTGATGATTCAGACAAAGTTTGGTTCCAATTGGTCTGGTAGTTTCAGAGAAGATTTTTTAAAAAGTTTACGACGTACGACAGACGACGGACGCTAAGTGATGGCAATAGCTCACATGACCCTTCGGGTCAGGTGAGCTAAAAAACTGGTACTATGTAAATGTTTACACAACAATTAAAGGTTATTTTGCTGTGGCCTAATGATTTTTAACTGTTAATTACAATTACTCCAGATAAAGAAATGTGATTATATACCAAGCTGACACCGACAATAATTGAAAGAATTGCATGAATCAATGTTTACAATCATAATAAAGTTTATTAAAGCAATATTTAAAATTGTTATTACATAAATTAACATTGGTGTTTTTTTTTTTTTTTAAATTGTTGTACAAAATGTAGCTTCGATTGTCAACTGCGTGATCTCAGGATTCATCTAAAATACAAACAAATAGAAATGTACTGGTAGCAGAATTCCGGTTAACCCGTGTTTTTATGTCTACATTATACTAAAAGAATTGAATATAATTGCTTTTAATCATAATTCTTTTTAAAAAAAAATGTTATATGATAAAGTATGAAGATTCGACATCAAAAATATATATCCGAAATATCAAAGATTATACCGATATCGATTCAACTGTTGACTTCGTATTTCCTGTCAACAAAATAGATCGCAAAAACAGTGAAAATATAGTTTCTTAAGACAAATTTGAAGTTAACCAAATGCGTATTCAGAAGCTGTAACCTTTGAAAACTTTCCAAAGAATCGAATATGTTTTTACTTCTAATGATCACTGTGATGTGCACCTGTTGTTTATCGTAACATCGCTTCCTGTAATACAAACAATTTTTTTTTTCGGTGCCGAGATTTTCAATCCGCAGAAATAAAAGGCTGCAAAAATTAAATGTCTTCTTTTTAGACCAAAATACAGAAATTTCACACCGCAGAAATTACCGGTTATATGGTATAATGGAGTCTATAGTAAATAAGCTCAATCAACATCTAGAAATTTGCCATACAATAAAAGTAAACTTACAACTGGT
Organism: Gigantidas platifrons; assembly: GCA_002080005.1. Taxonomy (NCBI): domain Eukaryota; kingdom Metazoa; phylum Mollusca; class Bivalvia; order Mytilida; family Modiolidae; genus Gigantidas; species Gigantidas platifrons. Next base: position 166,396 of record MJUT01020602.1, on the reverse strand, counting down.
GGATTGTTGCCATTAGATAGAATGTCCAGCAAGTCAGCTGAGGAAACAAAATAAAATCGTGGGAATGCCAGTCTCTTGGTTTCTAAATACTCTGCTAGAGCTTTCTCACACAACACCAGATTTTCTTGTAGAGATTCAAGTTTTTCATACAAGTTTGGTTGATTTGTAGCTTCTACTGTATTCTTTGTTGTCTCCATTTTCTTCACAAGTTCCTGTTTGTAATATAAAGGTACAAGAATTTAATATTACATATAATGTGCAATCTTTTATCCATATTTTACTGTTCAATGCCCCAAACTTTTGTAGACTTGTCACTTGAACAGAAACCTCCAACATGACCCAGTGCTGAAGGTCTTTTAATGTTTGCAGATCAACAGGTAATAAAATATCTCTGTTGATCGCATATCAGCTGTTGATCTCTTAAAGATTGACATAACAAGGTAATATATTCAATACAATGATCCCCCTCTTAAAAGACATCTCCCACCAAAGTTCTCTCCTCATGTAAGGCAAGATTTCAGATGCATTAAGATAGTAAAATACTGTAAATTCAGAAATTAATGCGATGTTGTTATTATTGCGAAAAATGCGACTGGTCGGCGATCGCAATAATTAAACCTCGCATTTTTTATTTTCTTGTCCACTTTCTGTTTGATTTATCTCCCTTTTCTTACACAGGTGAGATCGAAAAGGTGCATATTCTAGATTACTGACACCTAGGAAGCAGTGAAGCGTGTACATGTTTATTGATTGTTTTGATTACAATTTCCTGTGTAAATATTTCTAAGAACAAAATAAAGAGTGTGTGTTTCAACGTCAGTGTCAATGTTTTGCAAAATAATGACTTGTCAGTTTCATTCGATGTAAGGGTAGATCAAAAAATATTTTAGTTTCTCATCGATCTAATTACCGTATTTTATGGACTATAGGTCGATGGGGACGATAGGTCGAATTGCTGCTTTTCAGCTAAATTTTTTGGGGAATACTAAGATAGGTCGAAGCATTCCATAGGTCGAAAAGGTTTTTTTTTTTTACATCGGTAAACATTTGTCCTATAACGTTCTTCGGTAAGTATATGCAAGTATTAATTCAAGAATACTATTCTTATGTGTCATAAAAGAAATAATTATGAAAGTTAAATTAAATAAAATTTTGTTTTTAAACTTATGTTTGTGTGTTTTTTTATGACGAGTCCGGTTTATAAACCCAGACATCGACGACATTCAAATCAGGCCATCTGTGGGTGTCACACTAGATGGTAAATGGATGTTCATACAATAAAATAATTAAGCTGTCAAAACAATGTATCACCTTGTGCAGTTTTATTGACACACCTTTAAACTGTGTTCAATTATTAGTACACAATTTATATGATTGTCTCGGTCCAGTAAATTTTCAATCAGCTGATCAGGATAAGTGCCGACAGAGGTTCACCTGTGTTGATTATCTCATGGTGATTATTTTATTTGTTCTTAATTGACCAATTCAAGTGTAGAACATTATAGTTTAACGAAATCGATAATTATTTTCCAGTACATTTAGTATAAAAAGCTTGTTCACCACGTGTATTGTGAGATATAATATTGCAACCGCCATGTTTTACTACAACCTCGTGCGCATGCTCGTGTTCGGTACCCCTTGTGTTTAATGGAAAGCTATAGGCCTATAGCCTATATTTTTTTTTCAACAACATACATTTTTTATAGTATATAATTTTTTATTATACAATACAATATTGAACTGATTTTCGTTAACACTTCATTTTTCAATCATTGAATATTGATTTTTTTTTTTCGGATGTTGAACATTTTATTCCCGGAATTGCATCCCCTGTTAGTGTTAGTATATTTTTATTGCTTTAATTAAAAAAAAATAACACCAAGAACATCGATAATTTCAGTCTTCTTATTCATGAAAAAACCTACAGCAAAATAAAGGTATACTGTCAACAAAATCGTCATTTTTATCGAGATTTTTTTTTTAGGGATTCCAGATTTTTCAACTTCATCCTTGTATAGGTCGATGTGGACGATAGGTCGAAGCCAGCGTGTTGAGGAAAAAAAATATCGACCTATCGTCCGTAAAATACGGTATATACTTAATTTAGCTACAGTACACGAATATGCTAACCATTACACCAACGATGAACCCATGATCTACCACACTCTAGGCGTGCATGCTAACCATTACACCACTGATGAACCCATGATCTACCACACTCTAGGCGAGCATGCTTTAACCAATTTTGTCAGAGTTGAGAGTTCATAAAATTTTCATATTAATATTCAATGAATCATTTTTTAAAACAATGGACTCAGACAAACAAAAAAGAATTCTTTTATCAAAGCTTTCAGAATAATACATATATGTGATAAAAGTATGATAGCTATAGATGTATTTTGTTCTGAAATACTCAGTGACATAAAAACAAGTTTTAAAATTTTTCACCATACTGTATACAAACACTGACTCCTTTTAAGTCTGCTAATCTTAGATAAATCTATCCAGGTGACATTCTGACAACTTTCAATTTATTACCTGTACTGATTAAAAACACATGTCCTAAATTTTACTTATTAATTAGTGTTATCATTTTTGAGAGTAGTTGTGAAAAGAAAAAGGCCACATAAAAAGTAAATAACTATTTGTAAGCATGGCCTTACAGGGGTGTGGAATTGCCATGCCAGACTCGTCCGACTCGTACATAGAACCTGCCGGACAAGTAGATATTCCTGGCTAGCTTGTCCGGGGACAAGTAAAAATCAACAAATAAAAATAATTTCTAATTAAAGTACTCTGGGAAGACAATTCCTCAAATGATATTATATCGTAAATATTGACGGTTATATAGATAAAGGTTGTTGTTTTTTTTATTGGAAACGATCACGTTAGTGTTCCGAAAGCAGCTAAAAATAACCAGAATTGTACAAGTTCTAAGTTGAGTATTACGACCCGATTGCAATGATAATTGTACTGCATTTACTTAACGATAACCGGGACCGTGTAACAGGTTTTTACTGGAGTTCCGAATGTGACTTTTCCTTGCTTGTCCATAGCTTTTCATAAACAAACAGGGCCTTATATCCGTGAACGTATGATACAAATCGGGTTGCAGTTGTTACAATGGACAAATATTTGATAATAAAACAAAAAGACTGGGAAGGATTGGCCACAATGAACATCACAAAAAAGTTAAATGCAAAACTCTAGCGGAAAAGGACACAAAATGTGAGGAAAAACACCCAAGTGGCTAGCCGATTTCTCATGTTTACTGCTGGATTCTGATGGTGTCTCATATTGAAATACCTGCAGAATATACTCTGATTTTGCTGACAAGAAATCATTAATGTTTATTGGCAAAATCGTGGACAGAATGGATACCTATTCCCACCAGTCATCTGCAAAGTATGGAGACACCACTAAAACTAAATACTAGTACATGACTGTTTTGATTGATAAATCCATTGTCAAGGTTAATCAAAATGAACTTCATTGATATGAGATTTTTTTTCAACACAGCTTATTCTGTATCTAAAAACAACCAGCTATTCTCTGACTGCATATTCCTATTTGAAATCCAAATTTAAAATGGCCTTCATTTGGGCAGTGATCACTTAGGCAGGGATGTTTGTGATAACTTTATTAAAACTATATTTCAAATTTTATGCAATGATGTAATAGACAATCTAAACAAGTTCAATTTAGCGACTGTGTTTATAAGTATCAAATGTTTGTACAAAAAACAGGACAAGTAGGATTTTGTCTGGACAAGTAACTTTTTTCAGATGACTTGCCCGGGGACAAGTAGAACATTTCAATATTTCCACACCCCTGCCTTATTACATTTTAGCCAAAGATGCATGGAAAATTCCTACAGTTGTTTGTATCCTAGTTATACACTCTTAGAAAGGGGGCTATATTGCAATCACCTTGTCCGTCCGTCCGTTCACACTTTCGTAACAGATATCTCAGCTTCTACTGGAAGAAATGATTTTATATTTGATATATGGTTTTGGCATGGTGACTTGTACCATGTCTCCCCTTTCCAGGTTTACCGCACATCTACTTTCTGTTTACAGTGCGACTTCGAATTTTTCATGTTTGCCGTAATGAAAACTTTCGTAACAGTTATCTCAACTTCTACTGGAAGAAATGATTTTATATTTGATATATGGCAAATTGGCTTTGGCATGGTGACTTGTACCGTGTCTCCCCTTTCCAGGTTTACCGCACATCTACTTACAGTTTACAGTGTGACTTACAAATGAATGAGTGGGGGTATTCTTAGCACGAAGTAGCGTGCAACATCTTGTTCTATATTAAAGTTTGTTTTTAGCCATGTTCCTTGTAAGCTTTACTTTTTCCTTGTTCCAGTTACTTTGTAAGGCTTATTTAGATCATGGTTCCTTGTAAAAGTTGTTGAGCATGTCCATTACTTTTCCACAATGTAAGACTTTGTTTAAATATTGTTCTTTTTTGCAGGATCTCTATCAGTCACAGTGAATCCAAGATATCTGAATCAGTAACAAGTTAGATTTGACAGTACAGTTGCTTGTAAGTTCACTTCATTTTAATATATATCACTTGTTTAGAAATTAAAAAAAAAAAAAATCCATTGGAACTTTTCCCAATCCCAAATAGAATGTTGTCCTTTGGACTGGTCTTTGTTATGGCTGTCCAAATTTTTGCTCTACTAGGATATTTTCCAATTTCATATTTTTTAGGAAAACAATTGGGGGAGTAGTGTTTAATGCCACTTTTAACAATATTTCAGTTATATCATGGCTGTCTTGTTTTATTGGTGGAGTAAGCAGAGAAAACCACCGACCTGTCGCAAATCTGACAACCTTTATCAATAATATTGTAATGCATCGATGAAATTGACACATGGCTATGCCGTCGTTGAACTTGGTTCAATCTCCTTTTTCCTATCATTGTTTCTGACGTTATTTTTTGTCGATACTTAACCTATTTAACAATCGATGTTTTAATTTATTAAATATGACAAACACATTTCAATATTTTCCGTTACCTCTGAAATTTGGCCGGAAATACAAATTTGTCAATAACATTGACATTCGTGGAAATCTAAGCTTTCATTGCATATTGAAAATATGATTATACTGCAATTGGTAACTTTACAGCATTGATAAATGGAGTCGTATAAACTTTTGCTTTATACTGGACAATGTCCTGTATAAAGCATTTAGGCCACACCCTTTTTTTGGAACTTTTGCTTTATACTGGACAATGTCCTGTATAAAACATATTTTAAATAGGGCCCATGATGGGGAATACGAATTTTAATTTTTTTTTTTTTTATATAGAAAACAGTGAGAAATTATTTTTTTTTACAATATATCAGGGGTTCCCACACATCCGGGAAAACGGGAAATATCCTGGAATTTCGTTATACACGTTCCCGGTCAGGAAATGTCCTTGAAAATTAAAAAAATTGTCAAAATCTGGGATTTACCCTGGAAATCTTTATTGAAAGCGTAATTTTTTAACCACCGGAAGTTTTGATGCAGATTGTCAATTTCGAGTTACTTCCCTTGGTCCGATAATCAATTCGTCCCTTGCTTTATTCGTCCCAATAATAATAATAGGGACGAAAGGCATAGGGACGAATTGATAACTTGAATCTGAATCTGCAATGTGTTTGTAGAAGTAGTGCAGGTCAATGTTACATGAATTAGTTCCGATGATGGCGATCAATATTCAATCACGCGTGAAGAAATCCATGATAATAACAAAATACTTGTTCAAGCGGCAAATAACAAGAAAACTTATCCTTGAAAACTGAAAAAAGTCCTGGAAAAACCCTGGAATTTCATATCTGGAAAAGAGTGGGAACCCTGATATATGTTCTTATCACAGCAAATAAATATATTAAAAACAATTTAATAATAAGTTTGAGACAACAATAAAGGGAAATAAAAGGTAAATATTACATTTTTAGCTCACCTGACCCAAAGGGTCATGTGAGCTATTGTCCATTGCTGCTTTAGTATAAGTCAAAATGAGCTCAAATTTTAACTGCAGCTACATGGCAAGGAGTAGTTTAACATAAATTCCATTTTTAGCTCACCTGACCCAAAGGGTCAGGTGAGCTATTGTCACCACTGGTCGTCTGTCGTCCGTCCGTCCGTTAACTTTTCACATTTTAATCAACTCCTCTGAAGCCACTTGGCCAATTTGAACCAAACTTTGGTGGAATGGTCCTTGGATGGCCCCCTTCCAAAACTGTGTCCGGTGATCCCGACTTCCAACCAAGATGGCCACCAAGCTGAAATTAGAAAAAAGGGGGGATGAAATTTAATTGTCCATTGCTGCTTTAGTATAAGTCAAAATCAGCTCAAATTTTAACTGCAGCTACATGGCAAGGAGTAGTTTAACATGTAATCTGGGTTTTTCTGTGAAATTTTTCTTTCAGCCGATTTATACCGATTATGCAAATTATTCATATTTTGATAAAAGATCACATTTAAATCTTCTCCTCTGAAAGCACTGAACCAAATTACACCAAACCTGGCAGGGATGGTTCCTGGGTGGGTCCCTTTCAAAATTGTGTCCAACAGCCCCGCCCTCCATTCAAGATAGCTGCTATTACTAAAAATAGAAATTTCTTTAATTGTCCATTGCTGCTTTAGTATACATTTTTTTGTAAGTCAAAATGAGCTCAAATTTTAACTGCATCTACATGGCAAGGAGTAGTTTAACATATATTCCGGGTTTTTCTGTGAAATTTTTTTTTCAGCCGATTTATATTGAATGCAAATTAGGCCTATTTTGATAGAAGATCACATTTAAATCTTCTCCTCTGAAACCGCTGAACCAAATTAAACCAAACCTTGCAGGGATGGTCCCTGGGTGGGTCCCTTTCAAAATTGTGTCGACAGCCCCGCCCTCCATTCAAGATGGCTGCTGATGCTAAAAATAGAAATGTCTTCAATTGTCCATTGCTGCTTTAGTATAAGTCAAAATGAGCTCAAATTTTAACTCCAGCTACATGGCAAGGAGTAGTTTAACATAAATTCCATTTTTAGCTCACCTGGCCCAAAGGGTCAGGTGAGCTATTGTCACCACTGGTCGTCTGTCCGTCCGTTAACTTTTCACATTTTTAGCTCACCTGACCCGAAGGGTCATGTGAGCTATTGCCATCACTTGGCGTCCGTCGTCGTCGTCCGGTGTCCGTCCGTCGTCCGTCGTAAACTTTTTCAAAAATATTCTCCTCTGAAACTACTAGATCAATTGAAACCAAACTTGGTTTGAATCATCACTAGGGTGTCTAGTTTCAAAATTGTGTCCGGTGATGCCATGCACCAACCAACATGGCCACTGTTACTAAAAATAGAACATATGGTAAAATTGCAGGTTTTTGGGTAATAACTCAAAAACCGTTAATAATATCAAAAATCTGACATGGGGTAAAAATGATCAGCACACCAAGATCTACCTACCCTGCAATTTTGAAGTAAATCTGATGACCCATCTTGGAGTTATTGCCCTTTTTTCATCAAATTTTTAAAATTTTAATACTTTTCGTCTTGTATTTCAAAAACTATAAGAGATGGATGTTAAGTTTAAATTGCAAAAATGTGCAGCATGTCAAGATCTACATACCCTGCAATTTTGAAGTAAATCTGATTACCCATCTTGGAGTTATTGCCCTTTTTTCATCAAATTTTTAACATTTTAATACTTTTCGT
>MJUT01020602.1:130968-141631 GCA_002080005.1 Gigantidas platifrons | reverse complement strand
AAAGAGGGTGTTTCCATATTATATATGGATTTTAATTATTTATTGTTCATTTAAAAAAAAAGGGGGGGGGTCAAATTGGGGGAGTTATGATGTTTAATGCCACTTTTAACTATATTTCAGTTATATCATGGTAGTCTTGTTTTATTGGAGAAAACCATTTTTCGTTGCATTTTTCTCGGCAACTATTGATGGCAGAAATCTGATATTTGGTCACAAACTACATATGGGTACCCCATATTATGGGAAGCGATTTTGGACCCATCAGATTCCTACTTCCTGTTTGCCAATTTTGTTGATTTTTATACACGTTGAACATATATGCACATTTTTCGTCGCATTTTTCTCAGCAACTATTGATGGCAGAAATCTGATATTTGCTCACAAGATTCATATAGGTATGCCATATTGTTGGAAGTGTTTTTGGACCCATCAGATTCATACTTCCTGTTTGATGAACCAGTAGAGAAATCATGAAATCCACAATATGGCATGATAAAGTTTCTGGTCTTAAATCCGGTCTACAGATGTCATTTCCACCAATTTGCAGAATGACTATGCTTGGTTTGTATTGCATCATAAGCTCAATGAGTCCATTGTGTTTTTCAAGTATCTCTAACGAAGTTCCACTTACACCGAAACAACGAATTTCGCACTGTTTTAAATTAAAGTTGACATCGAGAATTTGATCCCGTTGAATGTCTTGTGCAAGTCTAGATGTGAAACTGTGACCTACAATCAATATTTTAGGAATCGTTGGAATGTTATTCATAATGCCGATCCAAACATGTAAACAAAGTTGCATAATTCTTTGACCTGTTTATGTTTACAAACAATCCTTCTAAAAGTAAAATCGTGACCCAACGGAAAAGAAAAGTTTTAAAATCTGGAATGTTAATTCGTTGTCGGAACCACTTTATTTGTATGAATTATTTTTCTAACATCTGACAGGTTTATTATTATGAATAAATAACATAACTCCCATGAAATGAAACCTCATATATTAATGTTTGTAAAAATTCACAACACATTTATCAAAATGGCGGGTCTCAACACAACAGCGGTGACGACATAAATCGATCAGTTAACAAAGTTGAAGATTGTTTTCATTTTTTCCTATCTTGCAATAAATGTTTGACATAATGCATGCATGATTTATACCCGACACTATTTAAGGCTGATTATGATCTGTAATTGGCTTTTTCTCTCTTCAAATTGTCAGAATCGTACCGGGTGGTACCTGTTCAAAGAAGCATGTGACGAGTTCAAAGTTGTAAAAAACACGTTTATCCTTCAACTATTCATTTGACGTTTTTGTAGAACAAAGTTTTATCATATTTAAGCTTGAACAACACTGTATTTTGAAATAAACTATTGTTTTTACAGAGTAATTCATGTAATAAAAAGACATCGCTATACAGCAAATAGAAAATTATCTATTCCCCGTACAGTAAACAACTATTTGCCGTACAATTCTCGGCTTTATTTACATTAATTTCCACATTAATGTAAGTAAGGAGGATAAATTGTACGGAGAATAGTTGTTTACTGTACCGGGAATAGATACTGTTCTATTTGCCGTACAGCGATGTCTCTTTATTACATGAATTACTCTGTGAAAACAATAGTTTATTTTGATATACAGTATTGTTCAAGCTTAAATATGATAAAAAAAACTTTGTTCTACAAAAACGTCAAATGAATAGTTGAAGGATAAACGTGTTTTTTACAACTTTGAACTCGTCACATGCTTCTTTGAACAGGTACCACCCGTTCCAATTCTGAAGATTTGAAGAGAGAGCCTTAAATAGTAGCTACATTATTATACCCCTGCTCCCCGAAGTTGGAGGGGGGGGTATACTGTTTTACCTCTGTCCATCCAATATATTTTTCATCACATTTTTCTCAGTAACTATTGATGGCAGAAATCTGAAATTTGGTCACAAGCTACATATAGGTATGCCATATTGTGGGTAGCGTTTTTGGACCTGTCAGATTCCTACTTCCCGTTTGCCGACTTGTTGGTTTTTATACACATTGAACATATATGCACATTTTTCTCGGCAACTATTGATGGCAGAAATCTGATATTTGGTCACAAGCTTCATATAGGTACCCCATATCGTGGGAAACGATTTTGGACCCATCAGATTCCTACTTCCTGTTTGCCGATTTTGTTGATTTTTATACACGTTGAACATATATGCACATTTTTCGTCGCATTTTTCTCAGCAACTATTGATGGCAGAAATCTGATATTTGCTCACAAGATTCATATAGGTATGCCATATTGTTGGAAGCGTTTTTGGACCCATCAGATTCATACTTCCTGTTTGTTGAACCAGTAGAGAATTCATGAAATCCACAATATGGCATGATAAAGTTTCTGGTCTTAAATCCGGTCATAAGCTCAATGAGTCCATTGTGTTTTTCAAGAATCTCTAACGAAGCTCCACTTACACCGAAACAACGAATTTAAATATATTCTATTATCTACTTATATATTTATTTTTGATATATATAAACTGACTATTGATACCTGTAGTATAATGGTAATACATAGCCTTCTGCATAACTTGGTAGCTAAATAGCCTTCTGTATAAATTAACAGCTAAATACATAGCCTTCTGCATAACTTGGTAGCTAAATACATAGCCTTCTGTATAAATTAACAGCTAAATATATAGGCTTCTGCATAACTTGGTAGCTAAATACATAGCCTTCTGTATAACTTGGTAGCTAAATACATAGCCTTCTGTATAACTTGGTAGCTAAATACATAGCCTTCTGTATAGCTTGGTAGCTAAATACATAGCCTTCTGTATAAATTAACAGCTAAATGCATAGCCTTCTGTATAACAGCTGAATACATAGCCTTCTGCATAACTTGGTAGCTAAATACATAGCCTTCTGTATAAATTAACAGCTAAATACATAGCCTTCTGTATAAATTAACAGCTAAATGCATAGCCTTCTGCATAACTTGGTAGCTAAATACATAGCCTTCTGTATAAATTAACAGCTAAATACACAGCCCTCCGTATAAATTAACAGCTAAAATACATAGCCCTCCTTATAAATTGACAGCTAAAATACATAGCCTTCTGTATAAATTAACAGCTAAAATACATAGCCCTCAGTATAAATTAACAGCTAAAATACATAGCCCTGCATATAAATGAACAGCTAAATACATAGCCTTCTGCATAAATTGTCAGCTAAAATACATAGCCTTCCGTATAAATTAACAGCTAAATACATAGCCCTCCATATAAATTAACAGCTAAATACATAGCCGTCTGTATAAATTATCAGCTAAAATATGTAGCTTTCGGCATAAATTTTCAGCTAAAATACATAGCCTTCAGCATAAATTGTCAACTAAAATACATAGCCTTCTGTATCAATTGTCAGCTAAAATACATAGCCTTCTGCATAAATTGTCAGCTAAAATACATAGCCTTCTGTATAAATTGTCAGCTAAGCTACATAGCCTTCAGTATAAATTGTCAGCTAAACTACATAGCCTTCAATAAAAAGTGTCAGCTAAGCTACATAGCCTTCTGTATAAATTTTAGGCTAAAATACATAGCCTTCTACATACATTGTCAGCTAAAATACATAGCCTGCTGTATAAATTGACAGCTAAATACAAGTAAAGATAAGTTCAGACAATGCTATATTGTATATACATGTACTAAGTACTGTAATAAATTTTACCAAAATTACATGGGCGACAATCCCAAAATCAATTTTTTGGGCTATTATAAATACACAAAATGTAAAATAATCCCAATGTACGAGTGTTTTGTATAACTGTATAATTTACATTATTAATTACATGTGTACTTTACCTGGTATTTAACTCTAAAATATTCAACAAGACACACTGTGTATGCTATTCAAACAAACTCTATATCTGAAAAATTAATGTTCACTGTTGGTAAACTAGTTAATTCTCTGGATTAACATACAATATTTCATGTCTTTAAATTCTTTAGCATGAATCAGTTTTTTGGTTGTTTTTTTTAATACTACAGATGGACAGGCTCATTTTTAGCTCGCCTGTACAAAGTACAGAAGATCTTATGTTGTCACTTGTGCGTCGTCGGCGTCCAATGTTAACGTTTGTGTTTAGCTCCAATGTAGACAAACTACTTGGCCCAGGTTGATGAAACTTCACATGTGAGTTTGTCGTGAACATTTAAATTCACCGCACACAAATATAGGTCAGCGTGACCTATTATTTCTGCCTGAATGACTTCGACATTTTTGCGTAAATGTTTCCGTTTAGGTCCAATGTAGACAAACTGCTTGGCCCAGGTTGATGAAACTTCACATGCGAGTTTGTCGTGAACATTTAAGTACACCGCATACAAATATAGGTCACCTTGACCTACTATTTCTGCCTGAATGACATCGACATTTTTGCGTGAACGTTTGCGTTTAGGTCCAATGTAGACAAACTACTTGGCCCAGGTTGAAGAAACTTCACATGTGAGTTTGACGTGAACATTTAAATACACCGCACACAAATATAGGTCAACGTGACCTACTATTTCTCCCTGAATGACTTCGACATTTTTGCGTGAACGTTTGCGTTTAGGTCCAATGTAGACAAACTACTTGTTCCAGGTTGATGAAACTTCACATGTGAGTTTGTCATGGAAAGTTCAAACACCGCACACAAATATAGGCCACCGTGACCTACTATTTCTGCCTGAATGAGTTCGACATTTTTGCGTTAACGTTTGCGTTTAGGTCCAAAGTAGAACAAACTACTTGGTCCAGGTTGATGTAACTTCACATGTGAGTTTGTCGTGAACATTTAAATTCACCGCACACAAATATAGGTCACCATGACCTATTATTTCTGCCTGAATGACCGACATTTTTGTGTGAACGTTTGCGTTTAGGTCCAAAGTAGACAAACTACTTGGCCCAGGTTGATGAAACTTCACATGTGAGTTTGTCGTGAACATTTAAGTACACCGCATACAAATATAGGTCACCTTGACCTACTGTTTCTGCCTGAATGACTTCGACATTTTTGCGTGAACGTTTGCGTTTTGGTCCAATGTAGACAAACTGCTTGGCCCAGGTTGATGAAACTTCACATGCGAGTTTGTCGTGAACATTTAAGTACACCGCATACAAATATAGGTCACCTTGACCTACTATTTCTGCCTGAATGACTTCGACATTTTTGCGTGAACCTTTGCATTTAGGTCCAAAGTAGAACAAACTACTTGTAATCGTAGAATTAAAAAATACATCAATAGCCTAAGAATAGACAGTGCAATCTCTGAATTAAGGATTTCATGGTATCATACCTAGTTCACTCAGATTAAAACCCAATATATCATTTGATTTTAATCTGACTGGAAAAAAATTATAAAAAAAATAAAAAAATTCTATGAGCTGATGAAATTCTTAATTCACAACCACCCTATAACTTATATTAAAAATGTATTTGAGATACAAAGAACATTGAAAATGAAAAAGTCGAAATAAAAAGTACCTCTTGACTGCAGGCTAGATACAACAGAAATATGTTAATTTTATGTTAAAAAACTAAGTTTTTATGTCATGATCGGCAATCATCGGAACAAAACAACTGAAAGTTAAATCAGTCTCCACAACAATGGCGAGGGCGATAAACATGCACACGGATTTGCAGATTTCTAGTTGTTTGGAACATATTTCGACTTGAAACATGCATGAATAGCTTAGTAAAGGTACCAACGTATTCCAAATTGAATTTTCAGGGGAAAATTTTCTTCACCCAAAACTGTTGTAATATTACTTTAAAAGTAGCTTCGGTAGATTGCGTACACACACCTTTCGATTAGCCCATTTTTATTTATAAAGTTTCTTTAACCAAAATTTATAAATTTTCGACAAAATCACTTTCAAAATACTTAATGGAATGGATACGTTTGATTTCAATAAACATGATGTCAACATTTTCATAAACGAAACGTTGCAAAAATATGCGGGCGACTATTCAAAATTACTGCGCATACGACTTTTTTTTATCGGGAAGGACCAACTATTTAACACATTTTGTTGGACCCAGGCAGGGATTTTTCATGGCGGGCAATTGGTCATACATAATTCATTTAACTGTCGGACCTAGTTGGGTCCGACGACTTTCAGGAACTCTGGTAATCAGAATTTGTATATCGAAGAACAGACAACACAATGGCCAAAAGAAAAAGTACAAAAGGACAAACAACGATCTACAAAACATTCACATAAAAATAAAGATCAAGTAACACGAACCCCACTAAAATCTGGGGGTGGACTCTGGTTTTCTGCAAGGGTTACACAACCAGTTCCTCCTTCACTAGTGGCACCCATCGTTTTAATCTAGTTACAAACATTGTGATATGTCATGAATGAGGAAAGCACCAGGAAGTGTTTACGACAAGTGGAGCATATCTGTGGTCATTTGTGATGCAGATATTCTATACTGGTCAACCAAGTCTAAAGTTGGCGATAAACACCAATCAATCAATCAACAATAGACTTCCTTGCTGAATTGGTCAAACTTCTGAAACATGCAGATGTAGAGGGCAAGAAATTTACTTGGAATCTACAGGTTAATGACAACGCAGTCACAAACCCCACTAAAACAAGTGGGGTGAACTCAGAATCTCAAGAAAGGTAAGTAGTTCCTGCTGCACTTTTAGGAACATTTGCTTTACGTATGCTACAAATCTACTGAGAAATGAAAAATGAGAAGAGAAGGATGGAATTGTTACACAGGTAGAAAGGCAGACCAAGACAGGTAACTGGACACAACCTCATACCTCAATGAGAGTCTGTTCATATAAATGGTTGGTAAAGTAACTTGTTGACAAAAATTTGTACACAGGTAAAGTAACTTGACAAAATTGCCTCTCCTTTTTACACAGTAGAAGGACAGATATAGATATGAACAGTTCAAAATTGTTCCCCTGCCATCAGAGAAGTGGTAAGAGTAAACATTCGTACAGAACAGGGTACAAAATTGTACCTCAGTCAGTGAAAAGTTGTCTATTGGCCTTATGGGTATTGTTCTCATACAGAACTGGGTACAAATTGTTCCTCAATCACAAGAGGTAAGTAGTTGATAAGTAACTTAATTGTAAAATCCTCATGATCACACAACAGAACAGTGGACTATTATTTAAAGAAATGACAAACTTTCTCAAACAGAACAGGGTGCAAAATTGTTGCTCTTTCAGATTTAGAACAGTGTTATGTAAAGAAATTGCAAGCTTTCTCAAACATAAAAGGGTACAAAATTGTACCTCTGCCATAACAGAGGGGGGGGGGACAGCAAAAAGGGAGGTGGGAAATGGGAGAGGAGAAATTTGCAAAATGGGAGAAAACTGATCCCCCCCTCCAAAAAAAATGTGAATGAATAACTTGAGAGATTTAATTTTTCTTGTCAGGAGGAAGGGGAAAGGGACAAATGATGAAAATGATCATTTAGGAAACAAGAATTTAAGAAAGTCGATCATAGATAATAAAAATACAGAAAAACGGATTTTTGTCCGGATTTGTTTTTTATTTTATGTTTTCAAGCAAACTTCTGGAAGCAAGATGTCTGAGAGGTGGGAGGTGGAGAAATGGGGCAGGAGGTGGGAGAAAGGGGGCGGGAGGTGGGTGAGAGTAACCCCCTCATAACAGGGACCCCCCTCCCAGAGGGTGTGCCGGGGGTAGAATAGGCACCAGGTTTCTCCGTCCTAGAGGCACTAGTCCTCTAAAAAGGGCCAACCCTGGTGTATAGAAATGGGACCGAGAGCTTCTTCAGCTTGAAGGGGCATCCGTCGGTTGTGCGGGATGTATAAATTCACAACCAACCCGTCCTTAGGATGAGACATAAATAAAATCGAGGTCCCGTGTTGAGAGATTGCCACCCTCTTCGCACGTTCAAGAACCCAGTGTAACCGCTCATTATGCTCATGAGTGGTCCATAGCCATAGGAGACCTGTTGCACTGGCTAAATTCTCCGTCCCAACCAATCACATTTCCTTGTTTCAAGTCCGGTGGCATTTAATTTTGTTTGCCAATTGGCCTATCCGTCCCCCGTTTTCAACCTACATATTGATTTATTATACCCCCCGCAACGACTGGGTTCACCATGTCCATGCGTCCGTCTGTAAACAAATCCTATGTCATACGATAACTTGAGTTGTGTTTCTTAGAATCTTTTAAAATTTCATCAGCTGTTTACTGGTGAAGAGAGGAGGATCCCTTTCATTTTTGACGATTTTCACTTTTGCCGTTCCAGAGTTATTGGACTTGATATGACGGAAAATAGGATTCGGAAAATAGGATTTTTACCCTATGTCGTATGATAACTTGAGTACCGGTAGTGTTTCTCAGAAGGTTTTGAAATTTTATCAGCAGCTTACCGGTGAAGAGAGGAGGATCCCTTTCATTTTTGAAGATTTTCACTTTTGCCATTCCAGTGTTATTGGACTTGATATGACGGAAAATAGGATTTTTACCCTATGTCTTATGATAACTTGAGTAGTGTTTCTCAGATTGTTTTGAAATTTTATCAGCAGCTTACCGGTGAAGAGAGGAGGATCCCTTTCATTTTTGACTATTGTCACTTTTGCCATTCCAGAGTTATTGGACTTGATATGACGGAAAATAGGATTTTTACCCTATGTCATATGATAACTTGAGTAGTGTTTCTCAGAATGCTTTGAAATTTTATCAGCAGCTTACCGGTGAAGTGAGGAGGATCCCTTTCATTTGTGACGGTTTTCACTTTTTCCATTCCATAGTTGTTACACTTGTTGTAAACATGTTCTCGTCCTGAATATAGCAGAAAAATTGCTCACTGAACGTTAAACATCAATCATAACAGGGAAATAGTGTTAGAGAACTGTAAACTTCAAGACACAGAATTGAGTACAAAATTGTACCTCAGCTATTACAATGGCATATTCTTTCTTGTAATCGACCGAACAGATAATATTTGGTACAAAATTACCACAGTAACTACTCTGAAATATTTCAGTAACGGAATTGTAAACTTTCTCTCGCAAAACTAGGTTCAAAATTGTACCTCAATCATGTGTGAACCATTCTTTACATGAATTGTAAACTTCCACATACTGAATTGGGGTACAAATTTGTACCTCGACCATAACAGTGAAAGATTCTGTTCAGGAATTAACTGTCTCGCACAGAAATTGACTACAAAATTATACCTCGATCAAGAAGTCTGCATGATAATGCCATACTTGTTATCTATGTAAGTAAATGGTAAACTTTCTCACATTGTTTTTATAAAGTCGTAGTTATCTAAGAAAACTTTGAAGATACCAAAAGGGGTAATCAGTGTGCTCGACATGTTTCTGAAATAACCTTCATCGGACACCTTCAAAGATTGAAAAGCCAAATATTTAAAACAATCACTGGGAGCAAGAAACCAAAAGGGCAAAAACAGGATAGCCAAAATATTGGGTATGGTTACCTATGCATGAGGGAGGAGCACCTTACTTATTTGGTCTTTAATCTAAATAATTAGCATGTTATCATATCACGTTTATTTTGAATTCTGTCTTTAAAAAAAAAAAAAAAAAATGTAAACAAGCTTAAAAAAAAATAATAACAATAAAACCAAACTGTAAACAGAGTTCAAAATACTGATATAGGACATCTGGTGAGATTGTTTATTTGATATATATTTTATTATCAAATGATGTCTTCCTACTTTCCAAAATTTATAAAATTCAGCATGTAAAATTACTGAAATTGTTGGCATTTTGAAAATGCCACCATTTTCCAAGATAAGTGTTTTCATGCACACTATCATTTTTTTCTGCTCAAGGGAGACAATTGTATTTTTATTGTATATTTTTTAATATTTCTATGATGATTTTTTTTAAATACTTTTTTAAAACAGTATTATTTGTAACATGACAGACTTGACCAGGTTGAATTAAATAAAGTAAAATCTAGTTCTATGGATATGACACTTATTTGAAGTAATATAACATGATAGATACATTTGATATTAATGGTGGAACATGTCTCAATATTTGAGAACAGATCGTTGATTAGATAGATATGTAAATTTTTGACTGGACTAAAATTCAGCAAGAAAATTAACTGTTAAAATATGCCTTTAATGTGAGAACAACACATGACTAGATCACTGTTTGGAGAGACTCCTGCACTTCTAACAGGATATAAATTCTTCAAGGATATGGAATGGGCAAGATGTTAATATAAATTCAGCAAGGATTGATAACAACAGGTGTAACTAGATCACTGATTGGAGTGCGATTTGTACAGCAACAGATACTATTCACTGATTGGAGGGACATTTGTACAACAGATACTATTCACTGATTGGAGTGACATTTGTACAACAGATACTATTCACTGATTGGAGGGAATTATGTTACTATTCACTGATTGGAGGGAATTATGTTAATTGTGAGCATTTTTGACAGCAGACGTAAATCACTGATTGCAGTTTTGTACATTCTGAAATATCTCGGACAGCCCTTGTGAAAATAGAAGGTAAATATTTTTATGCCTCAAATATCTGTATAATTAACTTTTTATTGAATCGGTTGTACAGAAATCAATTTGTAGTATGTAGAAAAATTTAATTGCGAGTTCTATTTTATTACTATAATATACTATG
>MJUT01020602.1:86515-102624 GCA_002080005.1 Gigantidas platifrons | reverse complement strand
TGTGTGTAAATAAATCTTCCAACAGTGTTCAACAGAAAGTATTTCCTAGTATTTTGTGGAAATAAATCTTCCAACAGTTCTCAACATAAGGTATTTCCTTGTATTCTGTGTAAATAAATCTTCCAACAGTGTTCAACAGAAAGTAGTTCCTAGTATTTTGTCTAAATAAATCTTCCCACAGTTGTCAACATAAAGTATTCTCAGTATTTTGTTTAAAAAACTTTCAACAGTGTTCAACATAAAGTATTACCAAGTTATTTGTATAATTATTTCTTCCAGCGGCATTCAACATAATGTATTACCCAAATATTTGTGTAATTAAATCTTCCAACAGTGTTAAACAGAAAGTATTTCCCAGTATTTTGTGTAAATAAATCTTCCAATATTGTTCAACATAAATTATTTCCCAGTATTTTGTGTTAACAAATCCTCTCACAGTTTTCAGCATAAATTAAACATCAGTATTTTATGTAATAAACTCTTGACACAATTTTCAACATAAATTACACACCCATATTGTATATGCAATAAACCCTTGACACAATTTTCAACATAAATTACACACCAATATTTTATGTAATAAACTCTTGACACAGTTTTCAACATAAATTAAACACCAGTATTTTATGTAATGAAATCTTGACACAGTTTTCAACATAAATTAAACACCAGTATTGTATATGTAATAAACCCTTGACACAGTTTTCAGCATAAATTAAACACCAGTATTTTATGTAATAAACTCTTGACACAGTTTTCAACATAAATTACACACCAGTATTTTATGTAATAAATTCTTCTCACAGTTTTCAATATAAGGTATACCGACCAGTATTTGGTGTAGTACAATAAAATAGTAATGTTTTGCTCTCAATTGTTTTGAAAATGAAAACTAGGTGTGTGATTACAAAGCTCATTGGATGTTGTGACCCTCAGGATTTTAATATCCATTGTTACTGATTTGTAAATTGGTTATTACAAATGTAATTGTATATATATAATGGAATTACAATGTATGGAAACTAATGCTTTTCTAGAGTTTTTACCCTGATGGGTTTTTATATCTAGTTTTTAATGCAGAGTTTCCTCAGTTTTAATAAAAGATACATGCTTGTATATTTGATTAATATTTGATTGTAAAGGTCACCTAATATTCTCACTGTTTGTACATTATATTGTCATATTGCATTAAACATATGCTAACTTTTAACATAAGTGTTTTCTTTATTGCTTTGCTATAATTTGAATTTGAATTTGAATTTTGGTGTTTAATGCCACTTTCAGACATATTTCAGCTATAATTTCGAGTGAAATACTCAGCATATAATTATTTACATAAGAAAAGTTTGAAGATAGCAGAGAAGTAATTAGAAGAGGTAAATCAAAGGAAAATGGCCAAAATAAAAAGGAAAAACAATGATCTACAGAACACTATACAGAAACTTAAGATTGAGTAATACGAACCCCACTAAAACCTGGGGTGAACTCAGATACTTCGGACGGATATACAGTTCCTGCTCCACATGTGGCACCCATCGTGTTACTTTATGTCTATATGTCAGTTGTGATATACAACAAAAAAAAACAAATGAAATTCATAATTGCAAAATATTTAACAGTGATAATTTGAGATTTAATATAATGTTGATGATCATAGTACCCATGATATTATACTGTTTACATTCATACAGGTTAATGTGCTTGGCACGAGTGGGATTGATCGGGAGTTCGAGCGCCGGTCGCCTCAGAATATATAATTTGTGTTTATTTCTTCTCACTTAGAATGCACAACAAGGAGTTAGAGCAAAGATTGGTTCGCTCGAATTCAGAATAATGTGTCCGAGTGGAGCGATGTATATGTCCGCTGACTGATGTTTCAGTGAGCTAGTACTATAGAAATCAGAATAATGAATGTGGCCCAGTGGAGCGATGTGTATGTCCGCTGACTGTTGTTTCAGTGAATTAGTACTAGAAATCAGAATAATGTGTCCGAGTGGAGCGATGTATATGTCTTCTGACTGTTGTTTCAGTGAGCTAGCACCAATATAAATCACAATAATGTGTCCGAGTGGAGCCGAAACTTAAAAATCAAATGTTTAGTTGTTGCTTAATATGTGTGTATCTTCATATACATATCGCCTATTGATCAAGACCACGATTGCTGACATGTACCCCCCAAAATTTTTTATTGCAACGTTAAATTCCCGCAATCAAGAAATGTTATCGTGACGTATTTCAACTGTATGTCATATGATAAACGACCAACATATTAGACTTGTTTCCTAACTATTCCCTATTAAATAAGAATTATTAATTCTTTTATTAAATGAAAATTATAGAAAGTGAATTGTATGTGGTTGTAATTGATTTTATTGCGGGTTGATACTGATAGCCTGATGAACCAGCTACCAATATGTCCATATATGGAAGTTACCTTCACTGTAACTATCACGTGATGTCCATTGTTTTGTTGCTCAATAAGTTATACTGGCGGCAAATACGGTCTGCCCCCTCCCCCTCAATTAACAGCGTACAGTACAATAAAGACAATCAGGTAAGGCGTTATGATTGAATTTTCTCTATTTATATTGAATGTAGGCTTATAAATTGTTTATGTGAAGTAAACTAAAGTAAATAAATAGATATTAAATAGGTTAGACAGTGGACAAAAATATTCGGACTTTTCCAATTTCCCTATATATTATATATAAAACCACAATTTTTCAACAGTTTATTCTGAAGTCAATTCATGTCCGATTTTGATAAACAAAAATATTTATAACAAAAGCTGAAAAGTATGTAGTTTAGAGTATGGATTTTGAAATAATATTTAAAAGATGATTTTTTTTTCTCTTCTCTCAAATTGTCACGATTTAAACACAGACTTAGATTAATTTGTTACAAAAGTACTACCATTGCATTGTGTTGACTTGTTTATTTTCAAAATGTGTATCTTATATGATTATTTTGAAATTAGCACATATTTTATTGAAATAACGCCGAATTTGCATGTGTAATAAAAGCATAATTTGCGGCGTGTTATTTGCCGCCGGGGCAATAACATGTTATCTGCCCTCTTGTGAAGTTCAATGACATGTTTTCTGCCCTGGCAAAATATATGATAAATAGATTAATACATGGCCTTTAAACTTCATAAAATTATGCTTGATACAAAAGTTATCAAGATCGGACACCCGTTGACTATACAGTAAATACATTGTATAGAGTAATTAAAAAAAAATAATAGTAGATCTAAATGAAATTTATAGGGAATATTGAAAGCATTCGATTACTTTTGTTCACTTTCGTCTTCCATCAGACATCTCGCAGGCGGATATGCTATTTCGTTATTCGTGATGAATAAATTGATTGTAGACTCTCAATTGTGAGTTCGAATCCCGGTCATGGTGAGGTGTACTCGATACAACATTATGTGATAAAGTTTGTCAGTGACTTTCGACAGATCGGTGGTTTTCTCCTGATACTCCAGTTTCCTCAACCAATAAAAATGATCGCCACGATATAGCCGGACAATTGTTGAAAGTGGCGTTAAACACCATAACCCTAACTCTAACCCTCTAGACTTTCGATCAAAGTTGTGTCATATTTTTCCATTTGAATTTTCTTTAAATATTTCCCGAAAATAAATTCCGCTGGACCATTGTAATATAGAAACGTTCGCCATAGCTATGTAAAAATAATTTCCTATGCCGGATAACCCGGCCTCTAGTTCGTACTGCTACATGTAGAATTGTCACGGGGCAGGTAGTCCGGCAATCTTATTACTGTGAGATTTCCCCACTCGACCGCTTCTTTCTTTGTCGATCTCATACAGAAACAAGAAATGTGTGCATCACAAAATACGCCCGTCTATATAAATAGGGGAATCATGTGGCCAAGTTTGGTCAAGATCCAATATACAGAACTCAAGTTATTGTGCGGAAACGATCCTGTTATCAAAAATTCTATTTATAGTAATGGTGACCTTGACCTTTGACCTAATCACCCCAAAATAAATAGGGTTCTTCCCCTTCCACAGGGGAATTATGTGGCCAAGTTTAGTAAAGACAGAACTAAAGTTATCGTGCGGAAACGACCCTGTTGTCAAAAATTCGATTTATAGTAACGGTGACCTTGACATTTGACCTAACGACCCCAAAACAAATAGGGTTCTTTCCCTTCCACAGGGGAACCATGTGGCCAAGTTTGGTAAAGATCCAATATACAGAACTAAAGTTATCGTGCGGAAACCTGTCAGGACGCCCATCCGCCCGCCATACCCAATCACACGAATAAAAAGGATAGAAAGTGAGAAGACATAATTTGCTCATATTACGCTATTTTGGATTCTGTTCACAAATTTTACACAAAATAATTCTCAGGCCGCACCAATTTTATACACAAGTATTTTTAAAATAAAATGATAATCTGTTTGGGTTGATGCTGTTCTGGAAAAGGGTTGTTGTAGAGAAAAGGAAGAGGGTCCAGCATTCGAGTGCCAGCATTCATTTAGTAATTTTCAGCAACACCGTGACTTCCAGCTATATATGAATGACCCAATGATTATAACAGTGACCAATGAAGCTCCCGACCTTATGCCATTGCTTTATCTGTCCTTCGAATTATGGCTTCCGATTACTCTTTGGTATCTTCAAATGATCTTGAAACCATTTATTGATTTCCACTTTTTGATTTAGACCAAAGGAAATGCTGTTAAATCTTATGATCAGAGCGAGGCCCTTCAACGATCTTAACCGATACATTTTACATGTAGTATCAAAATACTACAAAGTAAAACATTATTAAAACAAATATCATATTTGTTTTCTTTAGATAACCATGTTAACCATACTATCTATGATTGCATCAGTAGTCAGAACCAAACATGAAGAACTTAAAAATGATGAAGGTGAGTATAGACTATTTAGTTTTTTGCAGTAATTTTTATAATCCACTACAACAATAAAACTACTTGCATTTTTTAAAAACAAAAACAAAAACCGAATTCTAACACTATTTTCATTTACACACAAGGCGACTGTTTCACTACTTAATTGAGATGATCGGAAATCGCAAGTATACGATTTCTTTAAGAGCACGTATACGTGCGTGTCACTGAACAGTCGTAAGAGTTAAGCTTGCACAACTTACGACAAATAACCAGACTTGTCCAATAATGAAGGTAGAAAAAAAAATCGCATCATGCAAACAGCAGACGAACGAAATTTATATCCCAGAAATTTCAACTTTAAATAATTTTGACGATTCTTTATATGATTTTAAATATCGTGGCGGTCAGTTTAATTGGTGGAGGATAGGAAGTACCCAGATAAAATCAATGTCCATAAGAATACCTTTGGTTCATGATTTTTTTTTATGTATTTTAATTGAGGAAAATATCTTCTTATTTCCAGTTTATTCACCAGTACATAGAAGACGATTTGCACATGATGTAGATGGGTTTGGTATGAAGGCTGTGGATGACACAGCAGCACCCTTCAACCAGTCTTTTGGAAGTCAACATATCAGTCCCCCTCCCACAGAATCACCAAATGAGGGGGACAGTGGTTTATATTCTCCATCCAAAGTAAATTATATGTTTCTTTAACTCTACAACATCATTGTAATAAAACTCAACCGTATGCTGTTGTGCAGTTATTAGTGGGGACATTGCTTTAAAACTACTTTTGGTATTACCGATGTTTCACATTTCTTTTTTGCCAGATACTACTAGCCATATTTAGTTTTATTTTTATTTGGAGTCATTAGTTTTACATTTTTAATTACTATTTATCTTTCCAACAGTTATTCATATTTTCACTGATCAGAAGGGTAAAACTGATGTTTACCACATAAATATTCTCAAAATATTTTGTCATACTTTTGTTTATTATAATGTAAATGTATCACCATGGTAAGTGTTGTTCTTCCATTTCAATTGATTAATTTGTATACTTATTTCAGAGAGGTATAAAATCCGCACTTCTAACAACTTGTAGATGGGAGAAGAAACGAGTCAGGTTCTCAACCGACATAGAGAACACTCGTTTCTTCCATTCTACAAAAGAAGACATAAAGAAGAATACGTGTCAAAGACCTCCTCACAGAAAGAGAGTACCAGTGCAACGTAGAGGATGAAAAAAAAGAGAAAGTAAAAGTACAATGACAAGTTGGCAATGAAAGTATTGGATAGTGGCAAGTGCTCATAACATAGCTTATCATTTCATCACATTCTGACACAAAAGAGGGAAGACTTTGTCTCTTTTTATCATTAATATTATTATTAATTCATAATTAAATTTTCAATATTTCAATACTGTTGTTTTTATTGTAGAAAATTTCTTTTAGCTTAAGGTGGTACATAACACTACAGAGAGATAACTCTTTAAAAATCAGTTCAACGTTTTGATCATATGATGTTTGTATGCAGATTTCAAGCATCTCGGTGTCAAAACCATAGAGAGAAAAGCTGCTATGTGGCTAGTGAATTTATAGCTCCGAGTCTGTTGGTTGGAATTTGTTAAAATTTTGATATTTATTACAGTGGATATATTCAAACACACTGTAAAAAAAATAAGAAAATTAAACAAGCAGATCAAATTTTACCTGAAGTGTAAGGTACCACCTTAAACACTATTATATTCAAAAGAATGAAAGTATAGGATAACAGCAGAAGCCTGTTTTTATCCTCTCCTATACAAAACAACAAACAACAATTTTAGTTGTAATAAATTTAAACACACAACGCAGGGTTAAGATGATTCCCATAACTAAAGTTGGCAGCCACTGTAGATTTTCCTATTATTCTCTGGTTTAAGCCGCTTCACGTTCAATAACAGGCATTTATATAATAATGGGTTCTGAAGCCTGTGCCTGCCACAGCATCGCTAAGAAAAGTTTAAAGACACCAAAGGGGCAATCAGAAGCCACAAATCGAAGGACAAACTACACAATGGCCAAAAGAAAACTTTACAAAATGACAAAAACTATGCACAAAACATTACACAGAAAACCAAATATCGAAGAACACGAATCCCACTCAAAACCTGGGGTGAACTTGGGTGCTCTGGAACAGTAAGCCGTTCCTGGTACATGTGTGGCACCCGTCTAGTTACTCTTATTACAAACCCGCTGATAAGTCACAAATGGGGAAAGGGCCAGATTGTGAACATTGTGACACAGATACTTCGTAGTGGCTGATCAAGTCATGGTTGTGACCGTAAAACTTTTGAAGTAATGACTACAAGTTGATCACTAGGAAGCCTTGGTACGGTAGCTTCCTTGTTAGCAGCAACCATCTATCATGGACATTACTAAAGGAACTACAAGCTCTAGAATACCGGATTAGCTGAGAGATATATACTCCATAAACCATATGCAGGTGCTACTGGAATATACATATAAATGAAAAGTTCACAATGGGAAAATTGAAATCATCTCTTTTGTCGTAAAGTTTCGTTCTGCATGACTGAACAATTCTATGAAGTGGATTTTTTACAGCTTATTCCTAAAGATTGCTGTTGTTTCAGTGAGCTAGCACTATAAAAATCAAACTCAGCGTATTGGTCTAGTACAAAGCAGACATCATGATCATCTCATCTAAATGTAACTTGTTCTCGCCATAATATGGTTGAAAAATTGCTTATTTGGCATTAAATAAGAATCACTCATTCACCATTCATTAGTGTTTATGTAGCACTGTAGTAGGTAACAAATTGATTTGTTGGTTGGTTTATGGTGTATAACGCCACTTTCAACAATATTTCAGTTATATCATGGCGGTCAGTTTTATTGATGGAGGAAACCAGGAGAAAACCACCGACCTGCTGCAAGTCACTGACAAACTTTATCACATAATGTTGTACACATCACCCTGACCGGGAGTCGAACCCACATCAGTGGTGATAAGACACTGATTACATAGGTAGTTGTAAATCCAACTACCATACCAATCACAACCACGAAACCCTCTGTAATAAATTGAAAAACAAAAATTTAACAATGACGGAACAGATCCAAATTTAATATCCAAATCAAAGAAACAGGCAAGATTGATACCCCTAACATAAATACATGACTGCTCACTTTCATGGCTTGGTATAGACACTTCGATACAAAGTGGCAGGGTTAAACTAATCTTATGGGACCTCAAACATCCCTTCTTAGTGAAATGATGCGGTCATGCAAATGATTTCCACACTCCCAGAGTAAATATTTTAATGTAGATAATTAATTTTAAGTTTCTATGTGATATTGTTGGGTTAAGGGGTTATGATGTTTAACACCGTTTCAACAATATTTCAGTTATATTGTGGTGGTCAGTTTTATTGGTGGAGGAAACCAGAGTACCCGGAGAAAACCACCGACCTGCCACAAGTCAATGACAAACTTTATCACATAATGTTGTATCAAGTACACCTCATCAATGAGCGGAATTCAAACTCATTAGTGGTGATAGGCACAGATTACATAGATAGTGGTAAATTCAATTCTTATATGATCATAACAGCCCTGTGACATACTTTGCATCGTGGGCTATCAAATAGATATGAGTATCCATAGAGATTGTTTGTGAATGAATACAACTGATAACTCCAATATCCATATTGTCGGCCTGCACTTTTTTGAAAATCAATAAATTCATTGAGGATATAAGCTTTTATCTGAAATTTTGACATTTTTTCTTGACCTCACAGAAGGATATTGTTAGTATTTACTAACTGACTCTTGATACTTTAAATTATCGGTCAATGTGACCGTCAACACACCATGATGTGACCAAAAAAAAACCAATATCAGTTTTATCGGACTCATTGTGTTACTAATGTTAATGTCTGTCTCGACCTTCAAAACTGACATTATTCTATTTTTATTTTTTTGATGATTATATCTGTATCTTCTCCATACTGATTATCTGTAAACTTAATCTTCAGATGGGTTATCTTCCCTTTATCTTCAGATGGGTTGTCTTCCCTTCATCTTTTTGTTAGGTTTTTTTTTGTTAGTATTTTTTTTATGTTTTGTAGGTTGTGGACTATCTTCCTCTGAACTTTCTGTTTCCTCGTTCCTCATATTTCTTTGTATGCCCATTTTCTTTATCTGTTTAAAATTTAAAAAAATTGATGTGATTAAACATTTTCATCCTGCAATCATTACATTAACGGTATACAAATAAAAGTTACTTTATTCTTCTAGTATACAAATAAAAATCTCCAGGTACCTGATTTATGTAGAATGAATGGTAAAGGGAAAGGGTAAGGGCTATGGTGTTTAACACCACTTTCAAGAATATTTCAGTTGTATCGTGGCGATCAGTTTATTGTTGGAGGAAACCGGAGTACCCAGAGAAAATCACCGACCTCTTGCAAGTCGCAGACAAACTTTATCACATAATGTTGTATCGAGTACACCTGAGCGGGATTCAAACTCACAAAATTATAAATTCCACTACTATATGATCAAGACCAATACAGCCCCTTAGAGCGAATGGGAGAAACTGACAACAGTAGAGTGAGGACACTCTTTAAAATGATTTGAACGACTCTTCTTTTTGCTCTTTTCAGTAAAATTTGACTGTTGTTTTGGGCATTTTGATAATATTTGCAGGATAAACACAATATACAGACGTTGTCAGTAAAAATAACATTTATCTGCACTTGCAACGAAAGTTGCCAAAAGGGTCCCTTTGCTATCTTTTTCCAAAGCTAATGCAAATAAATTTCATACTTTCACACAATGTACATATACTGTAAAAATATATTTCTTTCAATTAAAAATAATCTGTGTATAGTGGTGTTGACTATATGAGAAACATGGCGGGTGTCTTATATGATACAGGAACTGCGTACCCTTCCAGAGCACATGTGTTCACCTCTGGTTTTAGTTTGGGTATGTGTTGCTTATCTTTTTAGTTTTCTGTGTTGTTTTGTGTTTTTGTGTTTTGTTTTTCATCCTGTGTCTTGCGTGCCAGTGTGTCTGGATAATCATAATGAAAATAAGTTGTATTTGAGAGGATTTAAACTGAAGAAAACTTTCTCATTAATCAAATCCTGTATAAAACTACACTGATACCTATGTCATAAGGTTGTGGCAATTTTGTATTCTTTATTAAACCACGTTAGTATGTCATAAAGTTGTTAGCTCAAAATAGCATTAATGTGAGCATTCAATGAACGAGCGATGGACATTTGTGCCATTTTACCTGAGATGTGACATGACATTTGCGCCACAAAAGTATAACCCATTTGCACCATGTTTTCATACTAATATAATTGTTTCTATAGACATTTGCGCCACAGGGTCTTATCTAAAAAATAACACTTTTAAAAACTTGGACGTTGAAAAATGTGAACACATTTCTGTAAAGTTTCACTTTAATACCTTGTGAGTCAGTTGGAAGTAAAATGTTGACATACAAACATGGATTTTAAGATTTTAAGTTCTAATAGAGGAAATAAAAGTATTGTATGTGAACGATTTTTTTTTTATAGATTTCTGTCAGCTCTTAAACAAATCTTTGGGCAGAGCCTCCATCTGATGTTAGATGAACAACAAATGGGGCTGAATCGTTTCATTCCCATTTTAACGCACAGTTTTATTTTTGTCATCCTTCCATATATGCCTACTTGATGTTATTATGCAAATCCAAACTGTTAATTATATCAAGATCAGGCATATCTCTGAAACTTCGGTGCTATCGAGAACCGAAAGGGAAAATATTGAATACTAATATATCACAGACTTATGGACAAAGCTTCTAAGTGGAAACATACATGTGGATAAGTACCTTAAAAGTGTTGGCTATAAGTAAAAACTGATATTTGAACAGGATTGTTGACTACTTGTCGATGTTTCAAACTGTGACATGTACATAGTTTTATTTATTTTTAAATGATTATTATCTCAAAATGTAATAAATTAAAGGTTTTTAATAGATCCTATTTTTATTTGACAGCAATCTAACTCAGCAGTTTTAATAAATTGTATAGGATGACGAAGAATTCATCATACAGTAACAGGAAATAAAATACAGTCAAACCTGCCCATGCGGTCACCTTTATTAAGCAGTCACCTGTATTAAAAGGTCACATTTTTCTTATTCTGTCATAGAAAATTACATATGGATTGAACCTCTTTTAAGAGGTCACCTGTCTTATAAGGCCACCTTTTATTTCTCCCAAAGGTGCCCTCTTAATACAGGTTTGAATGTATACTATTCAAATGTCTAAGTAAGTGAAAACCATACTATATTTATATGAACATCCTTGTGTAGCTATTATGAGTGAATGAATGATTGTTGTTTAATGCCAATTCAACAATTTTTCAGCTATATAATTGTGAGAACAAGTTAATTTTCAATGAGATAATGATGAGATCCACTCTGTACTAGACCAACACGCTGGAGTTGGATTTTTATAGTGCTAGCTCACTGAAACAACAGTCCGCGGATAGACATGTCACTCCACTCTGACACATTATTCTGATTCCGAGCCAACCAGTCTTTGCTCTTTCTCCTTAATGCTGCATGCTTAGCAGAGAAGCAACAAATACCAATTTCATAGTCTTTGGTTTGACCTGACAGTGGCTAGAACCAACGATCTACAGCACTAGAGGCGAGCATGCTAACCATTATCCCACCGATGAGGTTGTGTAACTTTTATGTTTTTAAATAACACCTACCAATAGTATTCTATCTTCTTTCTCCTGTTTTTCTTTGTCAAATCTTTTTTTGTTTTGCCTAGAAAAAAAAATAATAAAAAGAGTTTGAAGATACCAAAGGGGTAATCAGAATACATAAATACACGCTAACCATCTTGCTCCAAGCTCAGGACAAGTAAAACTGGATTCGGACAAGTGAAAATTATGAAAGAATTTGTTTGAATAAATACAATTTTTTTTTTATTGATGTAGTACAGTGGATTTGTGCGGGCCATAACATTTTTGTCTTTCGAGATAGGTCAATGATATTTGGTATGTGGGTGCATGACCATAAGGCGGTGTGTCACGTAGCGCAATGACCTTCATTAGACCTTAACCTTTGACCTCAAGGGCAACAACAATCTAGATTCTTTTTGAAAAATGTTTGTGGCCCTTAAAAGGGCAGATACATAATTTTTTCAGTATTACGTTGTATCATTATTTTTATTAACAATTTATTTTTACTAATTAAAGGATTATTATTAGTTGATGAAATACATTTGTATTTAATCCTTAATATATTTATATATCTGTTTCAGTAACATATACTTATTTTCATTAGTATTTAGAGTTTAGATATTTATACATTTAGTGATTATGCTATATGAATGCTCCATATTATTTTGTCCTTCACAATTTCATTTCTTATTGGTCAGTTTGGTCATGTGAACGTTAGGTGGGAAACTTTCTTTCATTATATTGTTATAGACTTTCTTGATCTGTTGTTTACTTGCTTGACATGTCTGAGTGACCTAGGAAGTTTCTTGTCGGATAGTCATATGGAATGTTATCATCTTATCTTCACATCTTACTATTAAAATGAAGGTCAGTTTCTTTACATTTCTGTATTAACCATTTTAACAGTCAAGATCTATTTAATATCTATAGAATGCAAGAGTTTTGAATGAAAGATACAAAATGCATAAAATGCTTTGAGAAATAAACATATATCAAATGAATATAAAATAATTATAAATTAGGTATTGAAAAGTTTACAGGTAATACCAGTTTCATTAAATAATTAAAACATAAAAGAATTGTCTTTAATCGATTGCAATGTTAAAGTTTAAGAGACTCTACATACCTATAATAGTAACTGTTACTTTTAATAATGTATTATATTGAAAATAGAAAACCTTTATCTTGTCATGAAACACATGACTTATAATTTTAATTTTATTACACATGTTTTCAGCTGAGTGTACCAGAGTTACATTATATCCTAAATATACATTGACCTTTACACGTCATGTGAGGTAAAGATATTGCATTGTTTTTATTATTTTACTAATTGTATTTTTGCTTATTGCTTTTAATATGCTTACACTTTATTTGCTTTGCTTATAAATTTATATTATGTTATTTTGAAGATGTCATGTAAAGGTCAAGTTTTACATATAGATGTGTATATAGTATGTAACTGACAAACTTATAAGTAATGTATACCTTGCATTATTTCCCAATATAAGTATTCCATGATTTAATGAAATACAAGACAATTATATTGTTTGGGTCAAATTGGTTATAATTTTATTTACACAGCACAAGCACTTTTGGCATGTTCATATTTGAGTTATCTTTCTTTGTGCCATTTGCTAAATGTTATTTTTAAGGGTCAGAATAAACTAATTGTATAGAAATCACTATTACTGTCGATTGTTGAATAACGGACCACAAATAAAATCTACAATCTGAGAAAGAATTATTTATTTATTTATCCACTCAATGATAAACAGCAAGACTACATTTAGCTTTCAGACATGTAGGTGAAAAAAATGGAGGCAAAGACTGAAAAAGACAAAAAACAATCTACAAAACACTACACAGAAAACTAAAGAACAAGCAATATTAACCCATCTAAAAAATCAGGTGAAATCAGGTGCTCCGGAAGGGTAAGCCATTCCTGCTCCACTAGTGGCACCTGTCATGTTACTCTAGTTAATAAAATCATCATGAAAATAATCAATGTATAATAACATTAAGAACTAATCTAAGAAAACAAATGTCACAACAGTGGATTCAAACTAGAATCTCATAATAATGCAGAAATTAATTAGGAAATTTACTTAAGTTGCCATTCAAATATTTTGAAATCAAGTTGTTCCATGTCAGTTTTTGTTCTTTTTCTT
Organism: Gigantidas platifrons; assembly: GCA_002080005.1. NCBI lineage: Eukaryota > Metazoa > Mollusca > Bivalvia > Mytilida > Modiolidae > Gigantidas > Gigantidas platifrons. The sequence goes on along the minus strand of MJUT01020602.1, from coordinate 88,798 downwards.
CCAGAAATGTAAGGTTGCTAGATATTTTTTTTTAAATATCTTCTCTGATATTTATCATAGTTGGAGTTCAAATAGTTTGAAATCAAGTTGTTCCATGCCACATCTGTTATTCTTTTTCTTCCAGAAATGTATGGTTGCTAGGTATTATTGAATTTTTTTTTATGTATATGAATCTTCCATAATATTTATCAAAGTTGGAATTCAAATATAAACTAGATGTGTTGGAATGACACGAATGTCCCCACTGTGAATTTTATCTTTGGTTATATATTTTGTATTAATCCAACTAACCAACTTTCATAGTTTTCATTCTTTTGGTTCAAGAAATGTACTGTGGCTAAGCATAGTCGTCAAGTCACCTGCATTGTGCGGGTCACACCCGCAATTTCGTCGTCAAATTCTCGGAATGAGCCGCATTCGTCCGTCACCCGCACGGGTGTTTAGAATTACCTGCATTTCCGGTTTTACACCCGCGCATGACCCACATTCGAGATCCTCGTAGTTTTTCCCTTCAGCATTGAACGATACCATGGATACGCGTCAACAATCTTGAATCCTGGTGAGTACTTTTCAAAATTTAAATCAATTTAGAATTTCATTTAGCCATGTCTCAAAATGTAATAGTACATACACTGTATGATGTATTTTGAAATAAAACGTTACATAACTTGAATCACCTTTTTCCCCATGAAAAAATGACGCTACACAAAATCACCCCCATTGGACACTTCCCAATGGGGGCGATCACCCCCATTGGAGGTTTCAGAGGTTGACACCTATGGGCTAAGTAATTTTCCAAAATAAAAAAAATAGGTCTTTGAATCTTCCATGATATATACCAAATAGAAATTCAAATATTTTGATATTTCATGTTACCAGTAATTTGACGTGCATGTTCAACCATTCCTTATCAAGTGGAAGCAGTTCCGTTTTAATAAAATTGATGTTTACAAAATCTCACATTTTCTTGATATTTCATTTTTAGTTAGAGTTACAATCTAGTAATCAAATATTTGCAGGAAATGTATTTTTATACTGTAATAAAAAATACCAAACTTTCAAACTAGGAATAGTCTAGTATTAGACTTAAGAGAGTGAGTGAGTGAGCGATTGTTGTTTAACGCCAACTGCACAATTTATCCGCTACATCATGGCGAGAACAAGTTAATTTTCAATGAGATCATTATGAGGTCCACTTTGTACCAGCTTAGCTGAATTTTTATAGTGCTAGCTCACTAAAACAACAGTTTGTGGATAGACATGTCGCCTCAATCGGACACATTATTCTTATTCCAAGCCACTCCCTCCCAGAGGGTGTGCCGGGGGTAGAATAGGCACTAGTCCTCTAAAAGGGGCCAACCCTACGAAAATCCCGGGGTATAGAAATGGGACCAAGAGCTTCTTCGGCTTGAAGGGGTGTCCGTGGTTGTGCGGGATGTATAAATTCACAACCAACCCGTCCTTCGGATGAGACGTAAATAAAACCGAGGTCCCGTGTTGAGAGATTGTCACCCTCTTCGCATATTAAAGAGCCCAGTGTAACAGCTCATGATGAGCATTAAGACATGATGAGTTGTCTATAGGAGACCTGTTGCACTGGCTAAATTATCTGTCCCTACCCATCATCTTTCCTTGTTTCGAGTCCCGTGGCATTTAAATTTTTTTGCCCATTGGCCTATCCGTCCCCCGTTTTCAACCTACATATTGATTTATTGTAAACATGTTCTCGTCCTGAATATAGCTGAAAAATTGCTCACTGGACGTTAAACATCAATCAATCATATTCCAAGCCAACCAGTCTTTGCTCTTACTCCTTAATGCTGCATGCTTAGTGGAGAAGCAACAAATACCAATTTCATAGTCTTTGGTTTGACCCAACCGGGCCTTGAACCCACGATCTACCACACTAGAGGCAAGCATGCTAACCATTACACCATCGAAGCGGTGCATATTCTATGATAGTACCATCACAAATTACTGATGAAAGTGAGAATAATTAAAACAACTTACCATACACAGCAGCCAATTATCATCAGACCTGCAAAGCCACCACTACATGCTAGACCAATTTGAAAAGTTGTAATTTTTTTCTTTCCTTTCTTCTAGAAAAATATAAACATTCACTAAAGTTTATGGTGTTTAAATTCACTTTCAAAAATATTTCATTTATATTGTGGCGGTCAGTTTCATTGGTGGAGAAAATCGGAATACCAAGAGAAAAGCACAGACCTGCCGCAAGTCACTAACAAACTTTATCACATAATGTTGTATCGAATACCCCTA
>MJUT01020602.1:50924-83562 GCA_002080005.1 Gigantidas platifrons | reverse complement strand
TCTTTTTCTTCCCTTGATTTTGTTATACTATGAGATATTGAAATACTTCTGATCTTCATCTTAAGAATTTCAAAAAATACTTGGTCATTACATGTAAGTTCAACATTTAAAAGATCATTAATATCTCCAGATAAATAGTACTCAGACACAGTGTCTTTAATACATGTCTTAACCTTCTCTACATAATCAAAATCTCTAAGTAACTGAGAATTAAATTTCCAATACCCCTTTCCCCTTCTAGCAAGACTGGCAGAAAAAGTGAAAGTGATTGCTGAATGATCAGTTTTATATCCTGGAATTATTTTTGTATTTTTCATAAGTGAAAAAAGATCCTCAGATACAAGAAAATAATCAAGACGACTTTGTTTTATTGGGGAGCTTTGACGCCAGGTATACTTTCTACCATTTGGAAAACAGGTTCTCCATGGATCTAGTAATTCAAAGGTTTCTAACATTTCTTCGAATACCCCTAACCTGGGCAAGATTTGAACTCATAATGTTACTAGTGATAGGCACTGATTGCATAGGTAGGTATAAATCCAACTATCATACGATCACCACCACAACATCTTCTACATTTTACGCATTTAGTGTCAAGGCTTTTATATGAATTACATGTTTATTCATTCTGTATATTACAGGGAGTGAGTGATTGTTGTTTAATACCAACTTAACAATTTTTCAGTTATTTCATGATGAGGTCCGCTTTGTACTAGACTAACACGCTTAATTGAATTCTTATAGTGCTAGCTCACTGAAACAACAGTTCGTGGATAGATATGTTGCCCCACTTGGACATATCCTTATTCCGAGCCAAACAGTCTTAGTTCTTTCTCCTTAATGCTGCGTACTTAGTGGAGAAGAAACAAATACCAATCTTACAGTCTTTGGTTTGAGATTGAACACATGATCTCACTGCACTCGAGGCAAGCACACTAACCATTACACCACTATTGTGGTGTGTATATTACAGTCATATTTAAGATATTTCAATATTGTAAAGACCAATTTAAACCTCAATCTGCAATGGCTGTCAATTAATTCTTGTACCCACATATAAATAATAATTATAGACTAGAAAACTGAATGCCCCCATCTCAACCTTATCCACCTCAACGTTAACAGGTTTCAGTGGCTAAGTTCATATATGCATAATTTTGTAAAAAATTGTTGAAAATCAAAATCCATATAATATGCACACCTTCAGTGTTGGTACTAACTGTCTACAAAATATAAAAGGTCTAGCTCAAAAACTGTAGGAGGAGTTAGCCGGACAAACAACATATCCTATAGGGATTTAGCAAAATCTGTCTGAGTTCATGCATTCATAATTTTGTAAAAAATTGTTGAAAGTCAAAATCCATAAAATATGCACACCTTCAGTGTAAGTACTAACTGTCTACAAAATATAAAAGGTCTAGCTCAAAAACTGTAGGAGGAGTGAGCCGGACAAACTATGCATACTAAGTGTGACGAATGGACAGACGCACGCACGGACGGACAGGGGTAAAACAATATGCCCCCTGACCAATAGACGAGGGGGCATAAAAAACTTTGTTTTTAATTCTTTTATTAAAGACAAATGAAACAAGAATGGTTTGAGTTTTGGTTTACAGTGTTTAATGCCACTTTCAACAATATTTCAGCTACATTGTGGTGGTCAGTTTTTTTTGTGGAGGAAACCGGAGTGTCATGAGAAAACCACCGACCTGTCGCAAGTCACTGACAAACTTTATCACATAATGTTGTATCGAGTACACCTCACCTGAGGAGGATTCAAACCTACAATGTTAGTAGTGATAGGCACTGATTGCACAGGTAATTGTAAATCCAACTACCTTCCGATCACGACGGCCCCTGAGACAAGAATGTATTGATAGACTAATAGACTGACAAAATCATTAGACATGATATCCTTGATTAATAATTATATTACCGGTAAATATATTTTTTTTGTGAGTATTTATACTTACTGTTTTCTTTTTTTTCTGTCCAGGTAATGCTCTCATTACAGGTATTGTAGTTGTAGCGTTGAGTTTTTTAAGCTTTTGGATTTTCCTCCTCTTTATTGCTAGCTGTTTCTGCCTTTTTCTTTTTGCTGCTTCTTCTCTTTTTCTTTTTTCTTCCCTTTTCTTTTGTTCTATCCTTCTCCTTTCATCTTCCTTTCTCCTTTTTGCCCACCTCTTTTTACCTTTAATGAATATATTTCAAACTAATCTAATTAAAGGGGGCCGTCGTGGCCTTGATCGTAAGATAGTTGGATTTACAACTACCTATGCAATCAGTGCCTATCACCACTGATGTTGTGAGTTCGAATCTCGATCAGGGCGAGGTGTACAACATTATGTGATAAAGGTTGTCAGTGACTTGCGACAGGTCGGTGGTTTTCTCCGTTTCCTCCATCAATAAAACTGACCGCCACGATATAACTGAAATATTGTTGAAAGTGGGCACCATTAAACAAACAAGCAAAAACTAATCTAATCAAATTTAAATGTTTGTTGTATCTTAAAAAAAATGTTCTGTGTCAATACCCTAACATCATGACATCATGTATAGGATCATGCGAGGGTTCATATCTTCAACCGACCAATCAGTGATTAGCCTACCATTTAAAAAGTAGTACAGGACAAGAGCTTTTGTCTGATTGGTCAATATATCAAACTATCGGGCATATGATTGGAAAATCTTCAACCGACTAATAAGCGATTAGCCCATCATTTAAAATGGAGTACTTGACAAGAGCTGTTGTCCGATTGGTCAATATATCAAATTCTAATGTAGTTGTATATTATTCCTGGTTTGTGATTGGACAATGCTGTAATTTTCACGGTATCAATTCCACGGTTGAAATAGCATGAGATATTTTTAGAATTAAGTGTTCAGCTGGAAAGATCTGCCATCTTGAAAACATGAAATCCTACATGTCATATTTACAAGGCTTCATAAGAAGACTTCATTAGTTGGCAAAACTTGTGTCCTATCCCTTTTGTTAATTTAACAAATACAATCATCATAAACTAAACTATATACAACAATACACAAAAATAATTAAAATACCTACCTAGTACCTTGAAAACATATATTAGTTAAATTTGATCAAAATTGTATCGTACGTGAATCCAAAAAAAACGTCTGCTTTAAACGTTTTAAACTGGATGTCTTCGTATGATGTCACATTGTTTATGTGCCAACATTTCGCGGAATTTTAATTTGTGTGATTGTTAGACCCAGGGATATGCAAGAATATATTTTTATGTTCGGAATTGCATTAGAATGGAGATAACTCATTAATTGTTTTGTATTTGAATCTTTCATGACATCAATTGTCGATTTAATGGTTGCAAATATCTGTCTACTGCCTCCGCTAATGTGCCGCCAGTAAACTCAATTTGCGACCATCAAATAAGGTTTTCAAATACATCACAATTATCTCCTAATTGTCTGGCATATGATTGGACAGTGAAAGAAAATTAAAAGGCTAGCTGATATGACCCTAAACAGAATGTTAGTTTACTAACAAAGAAAAATAATAAACAGATATAATAAACATCTAATTTGAATTAGATTGAGTTCGATCATATCTAATAAATACTACCACAAAATGGTAGTGGAAGAAACAGAGCAATCTCCATGCAATGGTATAAGCTCAGAATTTCAGTCTGAAAATCAAGAAGATCACGAAATCCCAAAAGTGAAAGAAAAAGCTTGAAGCAAAGGGATAATAACAAGAAGCAGTAAATCAAAGAACAGACATTACAATGGCCAATAGAAAAGGCCAAAAAGAAAAACAAAGGCTGACAAACACCACACAGAAAACTAAATTGAACAACTCGATTCCCACTAAAAATCGATGGTGAACACAGATCATCAGATGCTCCGGAATAAAAAGTAGTTCCTGTTCTACAACCTGCACCAATTGTACGACTCATGTTTAAAATTTAATAGAGTAATATGAATTTGCAGCATAATATTGGGACCATGTTGGTATTGGAAATGACTGTGTCTGCTATTTGTGATAAAGAAAACTAATGATTTTAACTTTTTATATGTGTGTAGCAATATAACAAGTTACATCAATGAAAATCATAGAATCAATCGTAGATGCACGAGTCAATTTGTCTCCTTTTTAATTTTCATTTTATCCCTTTCTATAGCTACACGTAAAAATTTTACGTAAATAATGTTACATGTTACATGTTGACATGAATTATTTCTTAATTGTCCGACAATGAAAAACTTGTTTCTTTTTTAAACGTCTTGTTAACACAAACAAACGTGTATAGTCTATTATAAACAGAACAACATTCCAAATTATGCCGTCGTCATGATTGTATTTTCGGGTTGTTGTATTACCTATGCAATCAGAGCCTATCACATCTAAAGTTGTGAGTTCGAACCCCGTTCATGTTGAGGTGTACTCGATATAACATATGATAATGTATGTCAGTGACTTGCAACAGGTCTGTGTTTTTCTCCAGGTACTCCGGTTTTCTCCAAAAATAAAACTGATCGCCATGATATAACTGAAATATTGTTGAATGTGGCATTAAAAACCATAAAACCAAACCAAAACCGAATATCTGCATTACTAAATTACTGTGTTGTTTGGTTACTTATGATCTATTTTCGATATGCAAGCCTTAGAGTAGTAATACTATAATTCTATTACTTTGATATGCAGTCAAACCTGCTCATGTGATCACCTCTCTTAAGAGGCCACTTTTTTCTTTGTCCCAAATGTGACCTCTTAATACAGGTTTGACTGTAATTGTATGGATTTTTGTCTCATTCTCATTTAAAGGTACAAGTAAGATGAGTTTGAGGAGGTAATCAGAATCTGTAAATAGAAGATACCAAAGGGAGGTAATCAGAATCTGTAAATTGAAGAAGGATAGACAATACAATGGTCAAAAGAAAAAGGACAAACAACGATCAACAAACCACTACACAGAAAATTAAAAGATTGAGCAACATGAACCACACTAAAAACCGTGGACGAACACAGGTGCTCCGGAATGGTCAGTAGATCCTGCTCCACAAGTGGCACCCATCGTTTTACTCTCGTTGACAAACCTGGTGATAAGTCATGATGAGGAAAGGACCGGGAATTGCTTACAACAAGTAGAACATATCCATGGTCATTTGCGACACAGATATTCTGTAACGGCTACACCATTCATGATGGCAAACGTAAAACTTTCGAAGTATTGACTTCAACTTAACCAATAGAAACCCTTGCATACTAGTTTGCATAAATTCAACATAAAAAGAATCAGCCTTTCGTATAAAGTTGGCTTATCTAGAAGGGGTAAAGTACTGTACTGTCAAACCTGTATTAAGAGGTCACCGTTGAGACAAAGAGAAAGTGACCTTACAAGACAGGTGACCTCGTAAAAGTGGTTCAATTCAAACAAAATGTTCTATGACGGAACAAGAAAAAAGTGACCTTTTAACACAGGTGACTGCTTAATAGAGGTGACCACATAGGCAGGTTTGACTGTATTAGTATTGGTAAGTTTTAAAGTTACATACATTTTGGTGTAATATGCTTTACAATTTCGCTAACCACTTGATAACCTTTTTTCCCTTTAACAAACATTTTGCATCTATATTCTCCTTGCTGTGTGAAACAATCAGTTGTCCCAAATTTCAACTTAAATACCGGGTCTTTGCGTTTTTTGACTGAAAAAAAACACCTTTTTTTTAAATCACGTAGGCTTCTTTTGTACCAAATACTAAAAATTAAGATTGATTAATGTTGCACAATGACAAAATATAATATTACTCCCTACTCCCATGGGTTGTCGTCGTTGTGATCGTATGGTAGTTGGATTTACAACTATCTATGCAATCAGTGCCTATCACCACTAATGTTGTGAGTTCGAATCCCCCTCATGGCGAGGTGCACTCGATACAACATTATGTGATAAGGTTGGTTAGTGATTTGCAGCAGGTCGGTGGTTTTCTCCGAGTCTTCCGGTTTCCTCCACCAATAAAACTGACTGCCACGATATAACTGAAATATTGTTGAAAGTGGCATTAAACACCACAGCCTTAGTCTTAATATTACTCCCTCTACAATAATTGACGTGTATAGTGTAAATACAGGTATTAATGTTAACAGGAAGATAATTTATTGGAAAAAATGGTGGTCGCATTGTAATGCTGCAGTGCTTTTGCAAAGATTTACAGTTAATGATTCAATTAATTAGTACAATCATGTATTCAGAATACTTTGAAAGTTAATTTTTTAAAGTCTAATTAATAATAAAAACTGACTGTTAAATACTGGTAAAAGGAGACAATGAGATAAACTTGAGAGACATCATTGACAGTGTTGTGTTTTTGTTTTGATTTTCCTTATTCTGTATCTTGTGCCCTATGTTGTCTGGGATAAACTTGAGAGAGATCATTGACAGTGTTGTGTTTCTGTTTTGATTTTCCTTATTCTGTATCTTGTGCCCTATGCTCTCTGAGATAAACTTCAGAGAGATCATTGACACTCAGACAGTGTTGTGTTTCTGTTTTGATTTTCCTTGTTCTGTATCTTGTGCCCTATGCTGTCTGGGATAAACTTCAGAGAGATCATTGACAGTGTTGTGTTTTTCTTTTGATTTTCCTTATTCTGTATCTTGTGCCCTATGTTGTCTGGGATAAACTTCAGAGAGATCATTGACAGTGTTGTGCTTTTGTTTTGATTTTCCTTATTCTGTATCTTGTGCCCTATGCTGTCTGGGATAAACTTCAGAGAGATCATTGACAGTGTTGTGTTTTGATTTTCCTTGTTCTGTATCTTGTGCCCTATGTTGTCTGGGATAAACTTCAGAGAGATCATTGACACTCAGACAGTGTTGTGTTTCTGTTTTGATTTTCCTTGTTCTGTATCTTGTGCCCTATGCTGTCTGAGATAAACTTCAGAGAAATCATTGACAGTGTTGTGTTTCTGTTTTGATTTTCCTTATTCTGTATCTTGTGCCCTATGCTGTCTGGGATAAACTTCAGAGAGATCATTGACAGTGTTGTGTTTTTGTTTTGATTTTCCTTAATCTGTATCTTGTGCCCTATGTTGTCTGGGATAAACTTCAGAGAGATCATTGACAGTGTTGTGTTTTTGTTTTGATTTTCCTTATTCTGTATCTTGTGCCCTATGCTGTCTGAGATAAACTTCAGAGAGATCATTGACACTCAGGCAGTGTTATGTTTCTGTTTTGATTTTCCTTGTTCTGTATCTTGTGTCCTATGCTGTCTGGGATAAACTTGAGAGAGATCATTGACAGTTTGTGTTTTGATTTTCTCCGTTCTGTGTCTTGTGCCCTATGTTGTCTGAGATAAACTTGAGAGAGATCATTGACAGTGTTTGTGTTTTGATTTTCTCCGTTCTGTGTCTTGTGCCCTATGTTGTCTGAGATAAACTTGAGAGAGATCATTGACAGTGTTTGTGTTTTGATTTTCTCTGTTCTGTATCTTGTGCCCTATGTTGTCTGAGATAAACTTGAGAGAGATCATTGACATTCAGACAGTGTTATGTTTCTGTTTTGATTTTCCTTGTTCTGTATCTTGTGCCCTATGCTATCTGGGATAAACTTGAGAGAGATCATTGACAGTGTTTGTGTTTTTATTTTCTCCGTTCTGTGTCTTGTGCCCTATGTTGTCTGAGATAAACTTGAGAGAGATCATTGACAGTGTTTGTGTTTTGATTTTCCCCCTTCTGTGTCTTGTGCCCTATGCTGTCTGTCCGTTCTTTATTGCTACCGGCCTTGTTTGTTACTTCTATATTTCATCGAGTACTGTATGTGTTTGTTGCCATAGAAATGTTCTGGTGTTTTTTGTCTTTGTGTCAGTTTGTCTCTCATACTCATTATATGATCGAGGTCCCGGGTGACTCAATGAGTTAGGATTACCTAAAAACTCATACAAGCCTATCACCTAAATACGGCATGGGTTCTCGCCCGGCTTTGTACATTACAAAAAAGGGTTCACTCGACTCGCAGCCGCAAGTGATAAAGTTTAACAATTGCTTGCACATGGTCGGTGGTTCTTTCCGGGTACTCCGGCTTCTTCCACCACTAAAACTGGTTGCCATGATATAGCTGAAATATTGCTGAAAGTGGTGTTAAACACAATAAATCATCAATCATCATCATTATATAATCAAATGTGAGAAACACATTAAACTTTTAAACCTTCAAAGCTAAAGTGAAGTGACCACTTTAGTGACTTATTTCAGCTAAAATAATGTGTAAAACCTATTCATGAGGTTTTTGAACTGGCCTTTTACTGCAGGTAACTGCTAATTCAAGATCATGAAGATGACCTTTAAGGCAGGTTTGAATGTATGTAGAAATTGATATTACAATTATAATATAATTTTAGTCAAATAAAAATAAGTTCAGGTAAAAAAAAACATTTGCATCTGTAGATAATTTCTAAGCTTTTATGTTTTAAACATACCTACAGCATAAGCTGAATTACATTTAGAGTCCTTTGGGTTAAAACTACATCGGATTTTTTTCTTCCAATTCCTTCCTAGTCCCTTTTTCCATACAATTCTTCCCCCATCTAATGCTACAAAGCGTTCAAATTTTTGATTATAACCTTTAACTTCCCACAGCAATTTTCCAATTTCTAATACTTTAGGCAGTAATTGATCACTTGCTTTACAATAAAACTGTCGTAACTTTCTCCTTCCACTTTTCGGATATCTGTCTGCAGAATACCAAGTTCTCATTTCTACAAGTGGCAAACGAACACCTCGCCAGATAGGAGCTGAAAATAAGAAAAGAATATTCTATGTTTCAAATACAGTCAATCCTGCCCATGCGGTCACTTCTATTAAACAGAAGGGACCAGGTGGCTCAATTAGTTAGGTAGTTGCATTGCATACCATCGAAATGTCATGGGTTCGCGCCCTGCTTTGTAAATTACGAAAAAGGGTGCACTCGACTCGCAGCCGCAAGTGATATAGTTTACCAGTTGTTTGGTCGGTGGTTCTCTCCGGATACTCCGGTTTCTTCCACCACTAAAACTGGTCGCCATGATATAGCTGAAATATTGTTGAAAGTGGTGTTAAAACACAATAAATCAAATCATTAAATCAAATCTATTAAACAGTCACCTGTATTAAAAGGTCATCTTTTTATTGTCCTGTCATAGAAAATTTCAAATAAATGCAACCTCTTTTTAGAAGTCACTTGTCTTAAAAGGACACCTTTTCCTTGTCCCAAAGGTGATCTTTTAATATGTGTTTGACTGTACACTAAAATTAACTACTAAAACCATTATAATTTGTAGTGTATATTTTCAGGAATTTCATAAGTCGATCAACCTCACAAACTTAACTAGAGGCTCCCAGGAGCCTGTATAGCTCACCTGGGTATAATAACAACATCAGTCAATAAAACTTGATAACTTTGGTAAAAAAATAACAAATGTAGCCCTTGTCATTGTAGACCCCTTCTACAAAAAAATTTGGGCAGGAGTTCCCCCTTTAATGTAAGTTATCAAAATTGATGTAAAAAAAACTTATATGTCAATGATTCTCAAAATTTAGCTTTTGCTACTTCACATTATGTAATAGAATTGCTTCCCTTTGATTATTTGAGTAACCAAAAGCATTTCAAGAGGAATAACTCTTCACACAGTTGTCACACATTTTCAACTGTGGGGAAATATTTTGTAGATCTTGACATGCTGAACATTTTTGCAGTTTAAACTTTCCCTCTATCTCTAATAGTTTTTGAGATATAAGAGGAAAGAATTAAATTTAGAGCATTTTGATGAAAAAAGGGCAATAACTCCAAGATGGGTAATCAGATTAACTGCAAAATTACAGGGTAGGTAGATCTTGACATACTGAACATGTTTGCTGTTAACACTTAGCATCTATCTCTTATAGTTTTTGAAATACAGGACGAAAAGTATTAAAATTTGAAAATTTGAAGAAGAAAAAAAAGAAAAAAAGAAAAAGAAAAAAAAGAGCAATAACTCCAAAATGAATCAAATTTACTTCACAATTGCAGGGTAGGTAGATCTTGACATGGTGCACATTTTTGCAATTTAAACTTAACATCTATCTCTAATAGTTTTTGAAATATAAGACAAAAGGTATTAAAATTTTAAAAATTTGATGAAAAAAGGGCAATAACTCCAAGATGGGTAATCAGATTTACTTCAAAATTGCAGGGTATGTAGATCTTGACATGCTGAACATGTTTGCAGTTAAACTTAACATCTGTCTCTTATAGTTTTTGAAATAAAGGACGAAAAGTATTAAAATTTTGAAAATTTGATGAAAAAAGGGCAAGAACTCCAAAATGGATTATGGAACTTACTTCAAAATTGCAGGGTGTGTAGATTTTGACATGCTGCACATTTTTGCAATTTAAACTTAACCTTTACCTCTTATAGTTTTTGAAATATAAGACGAAAAGTATTAAAATTTTTAAAATTTGATGAAAAAAGGGCAATAACTCCAAGATGGGTAATCAGATTTACTTCAAAATTGCAGGGTAGGTAGATCTTGCTGTGCTGATCATTTTTACCCCGTCAGATTTTTGATATTATTAACGGTTTTTGAGTTATTACCCAAAACCTGCAATTTTACCATATGTTCTATTTTTAGTAACAGCGGCCATGTTGGTTGCTGCACGGCATCACCGGACACAATTTTGAAACTAGACACCCTAGTGATGATTCAGACCAAGTTTGGTTTCAATTGGTCTAGTACTTTCAGAGGAGAAGATTTTTGAAAAAGTTTACAACGGACGACGGACAACGACGACGGACGCCAAGTGATGGCAATAGCTCACATGACCCTTCGGGTCAGGTGAGCTAAAAAGTCAATTCAATGTAATAAATTCACAGACCTCTAAAACTAAAGACAGGGGTGAATATAAGAACTCAGATCCCAGATTTGACGATACATTTGTACAACATTATGTGATAAAGTTTTCTCCGGGTACTCCTGTCTCCTCCACCAATAAAACTGACCGCCACGATATAAGTTATATTATAACTGAAATATTATTGGAAGTGGCATTAAACATCATAGCCCTAACCTTAATCCAGATTCGAAGGCCATTACATTCTGCATTAAGGTAAGTTTTTACTTGTAACTTTAATCATTCCTAAGGCCAAGAAAAAAAAATACATTTGTACCTGTGTTTCCGCTATTATGCTCTAAAATATTAGGGTCAGTAGGTAGGAAAAAGGTTTATTTTTCAAAATATTTTAGTTGGTTTCTACAGGGGACACATTCTGACTTTAATAATGCTTGTTCAAAAATAGCCAAAAAAACTTTAGGGTAGGCTAAAAAAATTAGGGTTGGTAGGGTTAGCGGAAACACAAGTAATTTTTTTTTGGTCTAATACAACATGGAGTGTGAGATTGCATAGAATATTTTAATATGTCCGTCAAAGTACGATTTTACTATTATCTTAAATCAGACAGCCAAACTCTCAAACTCTTCAACAAATTTTTGCTAAATGCCAAGTTGAAATAACGTAGGAAAATTTACATACTTTTACTATTAACTTGAGAGGTGCATGCACGGATTAGACTTTCAGTGGTTAGAGTTGTTGACATCTGACCACTAGCTTAACCAGGGCCACCTTAACAGCATCATAGGCCCCCGGGAAAAGCAGTGTACTGGGTCTATAACTACACAACCACTCACAGCAATAAAAATGTAAATGTCGATAGCATTAAACATAAATTTATTGCATTGGTACTTACAACAAAATCAGTGTTTAAGCATCAAAAAGCTTGCTGTACACAACATACATAGATTATCATGGGGCCCCTTTACTCATGGGGACACCAGGCAACTGCCCCACGTGCCAATGCGGTAAGACGGCACTGAGCCTAACACCACTGGAATCTGATTACAATCACATCTCTCATTTACTCCCCTTTACTGTCACAGCATGGAAAATCTGAAGAAGCTGCATTACAAATCACATGCGAGTGATCCAAATGATTTTTAATGAAATGATAAATAGACAATGCATTGCATTAGTGCAGTGTCTTAAAATATAAAGTTTATGTGTAGATGGTTTAAAAACAGGGATAAAGGTGAGGTTCACCCGAGCCTTTCCCAAGTTTTGCGCCGAACATACATAAAAATCTATTTTAAGACACTGCATTAATATTGTGTTTATCCTGCAGAAAAATCACAATAATCCATCGACGTTTATATTTTGAATTAAATAATAAAATTGTATAATTATCCCTTGGTTGCCCCTTAGATATTTTCTGTCAATAGGATGTGAACTGACTTTACAACAAGATTCCCAAAGCTCAACAGGTAACATATGACAGGGGTACCAGAAAAAGCTATATTTCGGTCAGTGACAGTAAATAACATAAATTTATCCAGTCAATGCAATTTACCTGCTCAAACAGAACAAGTGCAGGATAAATCCACGTCATGAACTTTCTTTGCCAATCGGATAGGGGCCGCCGTGGCCATGATAGTATGTTAGTTGGATTTACAACTAACTATGCAAAGAGTGCCTATCACCACTGATGTTGTGAGTTTGAATCTCGATCAGGGCGAGGTGTACAACATTAAGTGATAAAATTGATTCTTCGACAACTGTCCTCTGCAAATATATTTAATAAGTCAAAAATTGGGGGTTATGGTTAGGTGTTTAACGCCACTTTCAACAATATTTCAGATATATTGTGGCAGTCTGTTTTATTGGTGGTGGAAACCGAAGAGCCCGGAGAAAACCAATGACCTGCCGCAAGTCACTGACAAACTTTATCACATAATGCTGTATCAAGTACACCTCGACTGAATGGGTTCGAACTCACAACATTAGTGGAGTCATAGGTGCTGAACTAATTCAATCATGTGTTAAGGGAGGGGCTAAAACATAGGATCACAATCCCCCCTTTTTGACAAATAAAAAAATTCTGCAAAAGACAATCCATTTTTGCCCTTCATACACTCATTTTTATCAAATAATACTTGTCAAATATTTACGTTTGAGGTATTTAGATTTGTAAGTACTCTCTAGATACTTGAAGTATGCCTCAAAGTTTTGTGAAGTCAATCTCTTGACTTTCTTCTTTGCCGCCCGCAGTTGGATGTGGTGGTGCTGTGTTGTAAGGTTTGTTGTTGTTTCCATCCACTCTTCACCTGCAAAAATAGATGGCTTGGTTTAGTTTTATGGTGTTTAATGCCACTTTCAACAATATTTCAGCTATGTTGTGGCAGTCAGTTTTATTAGTGGAGGAAACTGGAATACCAGGAAAAAACCACTGATCTGCCACAAGTCACAAAAATAAACTATAGACATTACTTTGTATATAAAATTTACTAAATATTGCTTATGAAACTGAGTTAATATTACGCCAGTCCTGCAATAATAAAAAGTTTCAGATGCTAGAAGATTATACAAATGTATTAAGGAGATAACTCTTTTTTGCATATTCATATCTACAGACATCAGTCATTGATTGGAGTGAGTAAGTGAGTGATTGTTGTTTACCCGTCAAGCGAGCACTTTGTCACCTATATCATGGCTAAAACAAGTAACATTTCGATAAGATGATGATGATGTCCGCATAGCAAGAGCAACATGCATAGTTGGATTTGAATAGCACTTGCTCATTGAAACATATGGTTACTATCATGTGAAGATAAAGAAATTATTTCATTAAGACAGACTTAAAGATATCTTTGTCTGCTGTAGGCCTACCTATACTTAGAAGGGGAGGGTAGGTAGGTAGGCTTCTTTTTTTTCTTTTTTCTTTTTTTTTGAGAAAAAATATGCATATAATATACGAGTACTTCCGAGAATCTAGAACAAGTTCTGATTACAATAAAATACGGATCACACCGGAAAAGTACAAATCCGGATTTACCACAAATGCAAAATGGAAAAAAAAAATTAATTTTTTTGTCACAACTGCAATAAAAAAAATTGGGTCGGCCCCAATTTTGGAGGGTCGGTCGGCCAACAGCAAACAAATCTATTTTTATTTTTGTCCTTAATATCTAAACTATTAATTGATTTATTTAAAGAAAAAAATACAGAGAATTACTTAAAATAATATAATAAATACATTAGAATATTATGCTTTTATTATTACAAATCATATGTGTATTTTATGTTTTTTAATTTGTAAATGAATATTTTGCTCAGTACTGGGCTCCACGATTGGAAAATAAAATATCTTGTATCTTGTATCAGTACGCCGGTAGACATGTCACTCTACTCTGAAACATTATCCTGATTCTGAACCAACCAGTCTGCTCTTACTCCTAAATGCTGTGTGCTGAATGTAGAATCAGCAAATGCCTACTAGTAATCAATTGTCTTTGGTTTGACCCACTGGAGCTTGTATCCAAAATCCACCACACTCGAGACAAGCATGCTAATCATTACACCTCTGATATGGTGCAATCGTCAATCAGTGGCCATTGAAAACTGACATTAATTTAATGGTAATATTATCATATAGTTCCCTCAGGTTTCTAAATAAATACCTGACTTTGTAATATTAAAATGTTTCTTTAAAGACTTTTCTATTTCTCTCTCTGGCTGAAAATATATAAATACTGGTAAATATCATGCATCATGAATGACTATGTCATAATAAGTGAGAAACAGATCTAAAATTTATGCCTTAAGCCTTGTTTATTCCAGGATTCAGCTGGTAAAAAAGAGCTTGGGTCATCTCTGAAATGAAATAAATATAATACTAAATAGTGAAGTAGCATAATAGTCATACGTGACCTTGGCCAATTTTCGCTATCCTGTTAAGGTCTTTTAGCTTTCCTGCTCTTAAGACTACTAATTTATTTGGTGTACTAATCTTTTGACAGAGCATATCTCATGAAGGTTATTGAATATTCCAGAAACGTTTCATGTGAACTAAATAAGATAATCTACGTCATTATTATTGTGTCATTGTTGTTCTTTCTTTCTTTGCTTGTCACAATCATGTGGTATTATTTGCAGTAACATTCTTAATTTGAATTTGCACTGATTGATTGGTGTTTAATGCCAACTTTAGCAGTATTTCAGCTATATTGTGGCATGAACACATTATATAAATTATTTTTCAACCACAAGACTTTGAATTTGTAAAGCCTATTAAAAGGAATGGTCAATGGATAAATACTTATGCAGATAATATTACAATGACAATTAGTTTGTTCTTTAAATATCAACTGACCTCATTCAGTGTATGGGGGGACGAGTTGTTTCCAGTATGAAGATGATGTCTATTTTTAAAACTAGAATTATCATGTGACGCCACATATATAATTATGTTCTGCCATAACACTGAAATGATAAACAAGTTCATTAAAAAAACAATGTGATACATGTAGAATAATGGCAGTTTTGAAGATAGACAGACATCGCTAAGATTCACTGTGATACTAGCGATATTATATGTCGAGACATTCAAAATTGATGTTAATTTGTTTAACCACAAGGTGATAATGTGTTTGATATCACACTGGCTGATAATTTTCAGCTTGTTCATACTGACAACATCACTCAATAAGATCAAAAGGAAAATGTTCAAACTACTCATAAAAATAAATCTACTGGTAGACCATGGGCTAAGCTTATATTGAGGTCCTAAATTATATATATATATATAACTGGTTTCTTCATGATTCCATGTCTATGATGAACCTAGGACAAAACGGGTACCAGATCCAGGTAAAACTTTTTCAGACTGTACAATGAGGGCGGGTTTATGGTGCTTAATGCCACTTTCAACAATATTTCAGTTATATTGTGGCGGGCAGTTTTATTGGTGGAAGAAACCGGAGTACTACCCTGAGAAAACCACCGAGCTGTCCCAAGTAACTGACAAACTTTATCACATAATGTTGTATCGAGTACACCTCGCCATGAACAGGGTCGACTGTACAATGAAAAAACAACACAGGATCAACAGGACTACCAGGCATATCATGGAAAAGAAAAGATTTTAAAACACAACCTATATGGTCATGATGGTCTAGTAGTTGGCTTTTATCTATGCTGTACAATTGAGTGCCTAGGTATCACAGAAAAAAGTTTATAAGTTATTCCCACTTGTGGAAAGGTATATTAATGCAATAAAATTTATGCTATGGTACCTGAAATAACTTTATCAAGCCAGGAAATTGAGAGGTTACGGTCTTAATTTACTTTAGGGGTCCCAACATAACCTAAAAAAAGAAGGGTCTCAGGGTTAGGGTTAGGTTTGGGCTAGGGTTAGCGTTTATGGGATGGGACTCCTAAAGTAAATCTAGGCCGAGGTCATGTATATATGTGTGTTAGGCCAACTTAACGTAATTGATTTGGCCTCTTTCTATGATTTTCAATTGGGCTTTGGAACTGTTTTGGCAGTTTGATATTTTTTGTTTTTCATTATATTGCAGTCAAAGACAAAGGTAGGTTAATAGTTTTCTCTGTGTACTTATGTCTCGTCCACCATTGAAAAAACTGGTGTTGTTCAAATTCACTTAAGTTTTGTCTTTATTCAGTGGCATTATCAACCTTTATCCATGTGTAATGGGAACGATCCCCTACCTAAGGTTATAGGAACCGTAGTAGGTTCATAACCACCTCTGCTAACTGCGTTAGTGGAGATCTCCTTTAGCTCAGTTGGTAGAGCGGTGGCTTACAATGCGAGAGGTCCCGGGATCGAATCCCATCGGGGACATTGCATTTTTCGGAGGTAAAACATGCTCTACTGTTACATTGGCGCCCAACTAAATAACCCATGGTGATCAGAACAGGAAAACTGGTTGTTTCGATTGTTGGCATTTGAGATATCGTCATCAAAGTATGATGACTCTTGAGGTGGGGAGAGTGTAACAGGAACGCTCCCCTACCTAAGGTTATAGGAACCGTAGTAGGTTCATAACCACCTCTGCTAACTGCGTTAGTGGAGATCTCCTTTAGCTCAGTTGGTAGAGCGGTGGCTTACAATGCAAGAGCTCCTGGCATCGAATCCCATCGGGGACATTGCATTTTTCGGAGGTAAAACATGCTCTACTGTTACACGTTATTTTTAACTTAGCAATATAACAATTTACTCTATATATACATTTTGTATAATTTTGTCAATAAATAGCAAAAATTCTGTAATTTCTCATAGTAATGATACATAATTTAAATATCAAAACTTTTAATAAATTTAGTAAAACAGGTCAAACACCTAAAAGAAAATGTAATTTTTGATACACAAAAGGACTTGTCTCATGTTTTCCCCCTGTCATCGAATTTCGTCTGCTAAAAAATATGGTCAAAGGGGAACAACTTTGCAAATCCAAATCCAAATCAATCACGGTGCAGCATTGATAATTTTCCGTGCTCGATGCAGATAAATTTGTTGCAAAATATTGTACATTAAATATATAGAAATCACACTTTTCGCGACCGTTTAACCAATCTACCGGTACATTGTATACTAAATTAATTTACCACATTAAAATGGAATAAACTAATTTACATCCTTCATGAAAGTAAACGAAGCTAAGCCAATGGAATCGTCCAATTTTAGACTTCATTTGTATAATACACGCGTTTCTCGTAATGTCGTCATGATACTTTATGGAGAGGATCCGCGGACTTAAAAGTTTTCTACATGGTTGGTTCAATTAATTATGGACAACAAACTATTCGTTATAGATATTATCTCGTAGATTATCAAAATTCAGGTGCAAGCGTCTTTGTGACCCAGACGAGACATTACGAACTTTTCACCACCACACAGAGAATGAGGCGAGATGAATCTCCAAAATGATAGTTTATTATATATTGTGTGTGATTACACTTATTTCACTGTATGGTAAGTTGTTATAATGATAGCAATTTAATTTAGTTAACTTGTTGAACGATCAAATTATTGTTTTAATGGCTGAAATGCCAGGAATGCACTAAATTGCACTGTCTGCTTGTGAACTGGCAACAAGTTTTTTTTTGCATCTGTTTAGTGCCAAATTATTTTCTATTTGTATCGTGATACCTTTACACATGTACATGTTTCATTGTTTTATTTATAATTAAATTGAAATAACAATGGCGATATGTTTAAAATGAACTCAATATTTGTGTATTGGCTTTATTGGCAGACAGGTAAACATTTAGAAAGGTCACACAGATTGTCGCCAGTCTAGACGGCAGTTCGGAACAACTTTATATTTTACATACGTAAACCTTATAATCAATGACCGCATTTGATTTAACAATTTTTTTTCTGACCATGATCATGATCGGTCCAGACAGTGATACACACACGCACTTGTAATGCAATGTTTCTAATTGAAATAGATTAGTCTGTGTGTAAGGAGAAATATCAACATTGTGTTTGCATTAATCTGTTAATGAATAATGGTACCTTATGGATTATTTCTTGATCACTAGATTTTTTTCATGACTATATTTAGCATGTTAACCTTAGTAGACTTGTCTAGCAGGAAAAAAATGCACATAAAGTCTAGGATGAAAAGGTATTGATACCTTTGTCTAGACTTTCATGACTTTATAACATTGGGTTTATTTTATTCAATGATATTAAATAAATAAATTAAATAGTTTGGGTTTGTATAATGTATAGACATCTTGACTATGGAGAGGGAAATAAAAAAAAAAAATCCAAAGTCCAATGCATACAATAAAATGTTTTCACCCAATTTCCAAAAAATATTAGTAAGAAGGGATATGGATGTGAATGAGAGACTCTAATGTATTTACATAGAGGGAAAATTTGTAATTTAATTTTTTTTATCCCAGAGTCCTGACACACAAAATGTACAATACATAACTCTAAAAGAGTAAAACTTGAGACAAGAAGCTTATTTGTCAGATTTCATGAAATTTAGCAGTCCTGTCAGACAGAAATCAGAATTATTTTATTGGTTTGAAATCCATAAATAGGATTGTTACAAAAAAAACAATACACACTATACAAACATTTGACATTAAAGGATACATATAAACTTCCACACACATCCCCTCATAAATAATTCTTGTAGCTATACTAGAACTGAGAAGGTGGCACCATAAATGCAAGTCCAAAATACATGAGCAGCGAAATTTGGGCAGATTTTGATAATGACTGACACAAGATTGGTACATTGTATTTTGCAAAAATTTAGCAAGTTAATGAGGACTGACATTTTTTCACTAGAACCACCAAACACACACATGCGATTTTGTGAACCCTGATTTGTATGGCTAACATATAAAATATTGAAATTTCCACTCCCTGATTATTACGGTAATAAACTTATAATTAGAGCTAACGAGATATGTTTGGCAGATTTTTAGGGACATTTCTGTATGTATTTTTTTTTTTTTGACATGTTAAATCCCATTGTATAAAACACACCTTATGCTTTGCAAATGTATGAAGTAAAATAGGGATATCGATGAGCAAAAAGGTTTTAAATTGATTGAAGTTCAGACAAAATGGTTGGTTGATTGGTTTATGGTGTTCAGTGCCACTTTCAACAATATTTTAGTTTTATCATGGTGGTCAGACTAATGAGATACATGTATTCAATGAAATACTAGTGCCATTATGATGACATGTAACATTTTGTTTCACTCTTCAGTCAGTGTTCAAAATTGATTTACAGAATGTTATTAGGTATGATGCACAGTGTTAACGTTATTTTGTGTACATGAAATTTGTTAATGAGATGCGTCATGATCATATGGTACATGTAGTTGGATTTACAACTACATGTACATGTACCTGTGCTATCAGTGCCTATCACCGCTAAAATACGTTTTGTATACACATATTTGAACTAAAATAATTTGTGACTTGTGTAGCTAGGTCCGTTAGACTTTGATCTCGTGACACTTCCAAGGTTCAATAAGCTACTGTACAAAGAAAAAACAAGGTTAATCATTGGTTTAAAAGTGCAAGCCTACTAGACAGTCAGGTAGACAGTCTAGTTGAATGGTGACCAATTAATAAAACCAGGCTTTAAAGTTTATAATGACCTTACATTGTATTTAATACTCGGTGCTAATGACCTTTAATTAAGCTCATTTTTTGTTTGTGTGCCATGCAAATTGCATGGAAATTATCATGATGACAGTGAACTAGTTCTCATATAAATACATTTTGTTTTGTATATATGTACATTTTGTATATAAATTAAGGACATTTAGTTATTCGGTCAGTGGTAATGACCTTTAATTCAGCTCATTCCTCTATTTCTGTTCAATGTGTGACAGACAAAATGTATGGTATTATCAGATGACTGCCATGCAGCAGCACTATGAATTTTAGGAAGTTAGAAAAAAAATATGTAGTATGAGGATATTTACAGTTAGCTTTTAAGTCAATGTAATTACAGTAGAACCTGTGCAATCCGACATCCTGTGACATCCTACAAACATATCTGGTCCTAAAGTATTTCTGTTAACTAAAAAAAAACACTGAGTATTCCGACATCCTGTACAATCCGACACATTTCCCTGGTCCCTTGGTGTGTCGGATTAGACAGGTTCCACTGTAAGTTTTATGCAAAGTTTTGTACATTTTTGAAGATTTATATTTTTTGCTGATAACCAATTAAATTTGATTAAATATAGATTCTCCTTCAGTTGCCTGTGGGTTACGATATTTCTCCACTCAAGAGAGTTAAATTAAAAATTTTAACCACAAGCCGTCAGGCGAGTGGTTAAATTTTTTTATTTAACCCTCGAGAGTGGAGAAATATCGTAACCCACATGGGAAACTGAAGGAGAATTTGTTTCTCCCATTATTTAACAGGAACTTTATTTCAAAATTAAAATAATTACCGATTTGACAACATGTGGGGAAAGGCACAGTCATTTTAATCCTCTAGAGGATTACAGATTTTTCCACCACTGGTTCAGCAGGGTTAAAACGCTGTAATAATGGGACAAAATCACATCTCTCACTTGCTGCCCTACTCATCAATATCGCCCGGAGGTGAAGATCTAAAGAAACCCCATTACCTGTCTCGTGGGAGTGATCCTTCATTGTAATATTTTGTATGTCATGAGTATTTGATGATGCAAGTATGACCCTTTTCTGTCAGTTGAATTGTTCATAGCAAATAAAGGAGTTTGATATTAAAAAAAAAAAAAAAACAACTTTTCATTGGACGGCAAAGGTGATCAGAAAAATATGCAGATACCAGCGAGGCAGTAGAAAACCATAAATCGAGGAAAGACAAACCAATGCCATAAAAGGGAAAAGGACAACAAAAAAATAGTGGTTGACAAAACACACAGAAAATCAAATATTGAGCAACACTAAGGCCAAAAATAAAAATAGGTTTGTTTGCTGTTGGCCGACCGACCCTCCAAAATTGGGGCCTACCCAAATTTTTTTTATTGCGGTTGAGACAATTTTTTTTTTTCGTTTTGCATTTGCGGTAAATCCATATTTGTACTTTTCCGGTTTGATCCGTACTTTATTGTAACTGGAACTTGTTCTAGATTCTCGAAAGTACTCGTATAATGCATATTTTTTCTATATAAAAAAAAAAAAAAAAAGCCTACGTACCTACCTACCGTCCCCTTCTAGGTATGGGTAGGCCGACAGCAAACAAAGATATTTTTAAGTCTGGCCTAATACAACTGTAACGGGGAGTGAACTCAAGTGCTGCATTATTACGTTGCATCCATTATGTTACAATTGTTAAGGATCTGGTAATAAGTCTGTCTTGACAGAGGAGACTATGATAGAATTGTGACTATGAGAAACAGAACATATATGTGGTCATCTGTGGCACAGATAGGTAACTCACATGTTACAGGTAAAGGGGTGTCTTCATTCTTCAGATTTCCCACGCCATGACATATCAGTAAAAGGGAGAAAGCGAGAGATTGTTTGGTTTATGGTGTTTAATGCCACTTTCAACAATATTTCAGTTATATCGTGGCAGTCAGTTTTATTGGTGGAGGAAAACAGAGAAAACCACCGACATGTCGCAGGTCACTGACAAAATTGATCACATGATGTTGTATCGAGTACACCTCACCATGAAAGGGGATATGACTTACACCTTTAGTGGCGATAGCCTCTGATTGAATAGGTCAGTTAGTTGTAAATCCAACTACCATATGATCACGACCACAACGCCTCCTGATAAAGCTAGACATGTGACGTCTTTAATCAGATTAAGTTATTAATATAAATTTACTAATTTAATACCAGTAATTTGATGACCTCTTTAACATCTGTTACAAAGGCCTTTAAATTCCTTGGATGTTTATGACTAATTGAAGTAATTGATATATTAAATCTATAAGAAATATCAATTATCACCGATATTGTATCCTTGAGAGTGATTGTCCACGATCAGCAGATTCTATACTTATATCTTCGTACCTGGTACAAGAAGTCAGTTAGGGGGAAAAAAAATTACATGTGTTTCCGCTAACCCTACCAACCCTAATTTTTCATGTCTACCCTAAAGTTTTTTTTTGCCATTTTTGAACAAGCACTATTAAAGTCAGAATGTGTCTCCTGTAGAAACCGGCTAAAAATATTTTAGAGCATGTTGGCGGAAACACAGGACAGGTATTATTTTTTTCTTGACCTTATCACGATATTTTATCTTTGAGATCGGTTGTCTACGATCAGCAGATTCTATACTTATATCTTCGTGACTGGTAGTAAGAAGTCATTTAACTACATTTTGTACAAGGACTACTGCAAGCTAAGGTTGCACTTTTAGTGGCCACTTGGGGTGAAAAATGAAACGCCTTTAATCATTCCAAATTTTAATAGTTTTTTAACACAAACATCATACCTACAAGATTCCAACTGATCAGGGATAGTTTCCATCATTTTGATTGAAAAAATATATTTAAAGATAATGCTGTCAAAAAATCTGTACGTATGGGACAATCACTTATGATTATTAATTTTTTTTTCCCTCTAAAGACTTTATCAATTGTTTTATCATATTTTCAAATCAGAACTAGCTTGCTTTCAACACTATAGAACAACCAGGGCTTTCTGGTAAGATATCTTTTTATAATTTTCCCATTTTTCAAGCTGCCTCAAAATAATTGAAAAAAATTGTTGATTTTTTTCTCTTTAAAAATCACAAAAGCTAAACTATTCTTCATTTAACATAGTGATTATGAAATTTTACTATTCTTTTAACCAATGAAAAAATTTATTAAGATATCTGATACATAAAATTCACAATAGACTATTTTTAAAATGTTTGATTTTCCATATTCTTGTCCCATACGTAAGATTTAATTGACTATGTTTAGTAAAATTAAATGAAATAATAACATTCTATATTAAAATCTTCCAATTGTTTCAAAGAAATAAGATGATGAAAATTGTATAAATTACATAAATTTGATATAAAAACAATGAGAAAGAATCACCAAAGACATAATTATTTGCCTTAAAAGAAACAACACATATATTTTAACTCCTGTTTCTTGCAAAAAATAAACACATTTTTTACTGAATAAGCTGATTACATTATGAAGTCTACATTTTGTATTGTGTTCAGAATTAAAATTGTAGCTTTTGACTCATTTTTACAAGTATAAAAAAATAGTTTTTACAATTTTGTTCCATACGTAAGATTTTATAGCCCATATACAGAAGTAAAATTCAATAATTCAGAAACATCGTATTTAAATTTTCCAAGTGTTTCAGAGTAGTCAGGTGGTAGAAATAGTATGTTAGACCCTTTAAGTTAATTTTATATGAAACAATCAGCATTGGATCACCAGACAACTATTCTTTTTCCAAAAAATAAGCAAATACAAATGCCAATTCTTGTTTCTTGCAAAGAATTAACAAATTTTAGACTGACTAAGCTGATTTAACTAAGTAGTCAACACATTGTATAGTATTCATAATTAAAATTGTAGCATTTGACACATTCTTACAAGAAAAACTTGATATTTTTTGTCACATATAGGACTATATAGTGTAATCCCAACATCAAAATGTATGTATGGGACAAAAGTTTGCAATATTTATTTTGTTGTGGATTTCACTTACATTTAATTTAGAAAGTAATGCAAAGGTATTCTTATTTATTAGTTTTCTACTTTTTTACAAATGTGACTGTTAGTTAGTTTATTCTTGACAAAATGGAAATATTTTGTTAAGTTTGGGAAGAAAGAGCAAACACTCTTCAGGGGTGTGGAATTGCCATGCCCGACTCGCCCGACTCGTACATAGAACCTGCCGGACAAGTAGATTTTCCTGGCTAGCTTGTCCGGGGACAAGTAAATGTCAACAAATAAAAATAATTTCTTATTAAAGTATTCTGGAAAGACAATTTCTCAAATGATATATTGTAAAATATTGACGGTTATATAAATGTTTNAAGAGAAAATTTTCTACCTTACGTATGGGACAAAAAAAAGTGTTACGTATGGGACGTTTCAGATTGACTTTGATGTCTTGTCTTGTCTACATTAATTGGTGATAGTCAAAACCAAAGTTATTTATACTTAGGTACCTTGATACCATTCAAGTAAAAAGTAGGTACCTTGATACCATTCAAGTAAAAAGTAAGATCTTATATTTCAAGTATGTACTTTTCATGGAAATATGGCTTATGTATGGGACAGCATGGGTTTCGGAAAATGTCTTTTCAAACTTTGAAGACTTGAATTAAAAAAATGATCAGAATTCTCTCCATTCTTTTTTCAATTTTTGTCATAATTCTTCCTCACGCTCTCAACAAAAGATTAACTGTATATAATGTAGATAAATAAGAAGATGACTCCATATACAATGTAATTCCTTGTTAATCTTGTGAATGACTATTTTGTTAAAAACGATTACATACCATCATATTTCGGTTAACATCTTCTCTGATAATGATATTATATTGAAGTGCTACATGTTTAATATACCAACAGAAACTAGACAAAATTCTCTATAAACTGAAACTGACTTTAACTTTGTTATTCCTGAGAGAAAAATGTATTACATTTACACCTTTAAAAATGGGGAAAATATGAAGTGGCCACTCGTAACAAGCATTTTTTGGCAAATTTTTGGTATGTATGAGCCTGTATTTCCATAACCGTTCATAATAGACCATTGAAAGTTATCTATTGTATAGACCCCATAATACACCAAGTTTAAACATATCATTCATTTATTTTATATTGCAACATATCATTTGCTGATCAATGACACAATATCCTTTAAAAAGTACAACCTTAGCTTGCAGTAGTCCACAAGCAATCATTGACTGTGCCTGCTGTTCCTGTAGAAATGTCCACATTTATATTGTCAGTCATTTATAATAATGTGATGGTAATTATTGGACTTTTTTAGTGGAGGTAAATTTATGGAGTTTTTTTTCATAATTTTTATGACAGAGACAGCTGGACATATTTTTGTTATTGAATATAGAATGTGTTGACTTCCCTGTACCATATTTATGATTGTGAACCGGATCAAATCTTGTATACACATGAAGTTGATGTGTTGTTAGCTCATCTGGCTAAAGGCCATGTAAGATTTTGTCATCATTTGTCGTCCCTTGTTTGTTAACTTTTCATATTTGAATCTTCTCATTTCATAGATCGTGGGTTCGAGCCTCGATCGGGTCAAACCAAAGTCAAAGACAATAAAATTGGTATTTGTTGCTTCTCCACTAAGCACGCAGCATTAAGGAGAAAGAGCAAAGACGGGTTGGCTTGGAATCAGGATAATGTTTCTGAGTGGAGCGACATGTCTATCTACAGTCAATTGTTTCAGTCAAGCTAGCACTATAAAAACTGATATTCAACTAAGCATGTTGGTCTAGTACAAAGCGGACCTCATGATCGTCTCATTGAAAATTAACTTGTTCTCACCATGATATACATGTAGCTGAAAAATTGCTGATTTGTCGTTAAACAACAACTCTTAAACAACTCTTCTCGTTTCGTCCCAATCTGTTCATGAATATGAATATCACTAATCACCAGACATTGAAGAAAGCAGATGGTTCATGATAACATACTGTAGTTGTAGAATTTACAATGTAATGATAGCAATTGTTGTATGTCCCAGTGTGTACTACATGCATGTAGGTCCAAGTTTTGCGATATCAAAATTTAACAAGTTCATTGCTAATATACAAGGCTGTAGTTCAATAAATCTTATACCAAGTGAATTATATAGGCTCATAGTTACTGGTAATTTTTTTTTAATTAATTGATAATCGCCCATGATCTTTTCTGTTTCAGATAACTGTCATGCCAGAACGTGTATCTCGAGTCATGACGAGTGGGAATTACCCTTAATCAAATCGGCAACAGTTCGTTGTCATAGTGATTTCCAGGCATGCTTTACAAGATGGAGTTCTGTAAATGGTTCAGATATCATTAGTGAACAAGGTAAATTTAATGAAAATCAGTCTAATTAATTAATACAAATGTAGTTCTAAATAAAAACTGAAAAAATATACTGGTTCGAACAAAGTTTTACTGGTCTTGGGATGGAGGACTGGTGCTCATCGTGAGGACCGTAAGTGTATTACATTTTTGTAAGTTAGTTGCCTTTGTCCGTTTGTAAATGCAGTGGTTTCATGTGGGAAATGATAAAATAGCATAAATTTCTATGTTGCATATCCACCTATAAAATTTTGAGCCATGATCAATACAAGTAGACAGCAACGTTAACGTTTGACGCCAACAATTATTTAATTTCAGTCACATGTGGCATAATGTTGACACAAACACACACACACAGTAAATTTGTATCAAACACATACAACATACATTGTATAACATACAATAACTTATGTAACCAAATTCAATACATATACAATATTGGTGTATTGACGGTAAATATAGAATTTATGTGGCGAGGCTTAGAAACGGGGGAATGACGAGCTTTTATTGAATTATGTAACAGAATTTCCTTATTTGTTTCTTTAATATCATAAAACCAATTATCTTTTCACCTAATTTTTCTCAAGAAGGTGGGGAAAATTCCCACTGAAATCTTCAATCATTACCCCCAAGTGATTTCGTAATCATCAAAGAAATGATTGCCATCAGAAATCAATTAGAGAAGAAAAATGAGTCTGGAGTCTATTGACAGGACACCTGATCTCTTCATTTGTCATTCTTATATTTTTATTAATGTACTGCAAAACTTAAAAGATGTCTGTACTGTTTTAATTTGACACTTCAGATATGTCTTAACTCAATTCTTTATATCATGGCTTAGGCCAAAGTAAAAAATTAAGTTTGTTTCCCTTCCCCCCTGCCTGATCTGAAAATAAAAAAACCTGTCAAACTTTTTTTTTTATCTTTTTAAAGACAAATGTGTTTTGTTAATTTCTAGGGAAGAAGATAATTTTGTACCTGTTAACTGTTTATTGAATCTAAAAAAAATTCCTACCTGCCTGGTCTGTTCTAAAAATCGGGGTCGGGGAGGGAAAACAATTTTTTTTTTATGTGTGGCCTTGTTCTGAAGGAAATCCAATGGCTAAATCAAGTCCATGTTATACATTTTATTCAGAGATAATTGCAACTCGTCTAGGTGAGAGGAGCCGTTGTGGTCATAATGGTATGGTAGTTGGATTTACATATTCAGGATACAGTCCAGTCACAGACATACAAATGTACCATGATAAATAACTGTGATAGACATATTGCTCTTCTCAGTGATTTGGGTATATCTTTTGTTCTATTAAATATATCTTCAAAATTTCTTTCACATTTAGTGTAAACTATATTTTATTTGAAAGAAAGTCAAACACAAATTACAAGATAGCAAATAACAGGTGGGATTGGAAAACAAGTGACGTATCACTTTTACAAATTCCGTTCATATTTAGAGTGTTATTTACTATCACCCAAAAGCCATATCAAAATAGATAAATAGATTAAACAGACTAAAAAATATATCAGTATCACTAAGAAGAGTGATACTTCTATCACAGTGAAGGGCCTGGCTCAGTGAAGTAGGTAGTTGGATTTACCTAACAACTCATACAAGCCTATCACCAATATGGCATGGGTTTGCGTCCGGCTTTGTAAATTACAAAAAAGGGTGCGCTTGACTCGCAGCTGCAAGTGATAAAGTTTACCAGTTGCTTGCCCATGGTCGGTGGTTCTCTCTGGGTACGCCGGCTTCTTCCACCACTAATACTGGTCGCCATGATATACATGTAGCTGAAATATTGCTGAAAGTGGCATTAAATACCAAAAATCAATCAATCATCTATCACAGTGATTTATCATGCCGGTATGTCCCTGACTCTACTGTATTGTTGAAAGTGGCTTTAAACACCATAACACCAAATGGACTATTAGGACTCATGACTTTTCGGTTTGGACTACATGTACAAATATCTGTTTATTCAGTATTAATAAAGGAAGTATTCTATCAAATAATTAAAAAAATATCAAGAAATAATATTTGATACGGTTGGTTTTATATGAAAATATCTTCTTGAGAAATACAATGTAAAACAAAAATAGATACACATGCTGCAAATCAATAAAAAAATTGTACAAATGTACATTGAAAAAACAAAACTGAATCTATCCATTATAAACCTCCCCCCGAAAAAAAAAAACAAGCCCGAAAGACCCAACCAGTAGTGCCAGAGCCCCCTTTTTACCTGATTGATATAATGTGTGTCAGTGTAAACCTGTTCTTGTCATGAATATGGCTGAAATACTGCTAAAGTGATCTTAAGCAACAATCAATCAATCAATCTGACAGTTTAATGAAGTAACAAAACACAGTGGATTCATGCAGTTTCAATTTACCTGAATGTAAATGAGCTTTGTGTACCAATATGAACTTGAGATATTGAAATAATTTTAGATTGTTCCAAGATAATGCTGATTTATAATGGTGTATTTCTTGTTTTGTTAATGAACAGTAATTATAGTGTACAAATCAAAATGTCACAATTGGAAACAATTACTTTGAACAAGATTTCATGAAAGACAAAAAAACGGATACACAATACCCAAAGTTACCTTTAGTAGCTTAATTAGAATTACAGGTACAAAACAACTTTAATTAATAGGAATTTTAAAAATAGTATTCCAAGGTTTTTTTTAACTGATTACCGGTTGTCAATCGATAGATTTAAACGATACATAGTTATTTGGTACATTTCACAGATTGCCAACACTAGCGATAATCTATGGTGGAACTGCAGTGTCATTATTTACTATTTAGAACAAATAAATGCCATCATGAATGTTGCTTTTATTCTTCTGCACCATTTGTTTCCTAACGGCTTTATTGGCCCTTGGGCAAAACAGTGCATTGGGGCCCCTACCTACACAACCACTCACTGGAATAAAACTGTAATTGTCAATAAAATTCACCATATATTTATTTTATTGTTATTTACATAGACTGCTTGATAAAGGAATTAGGTATTGACAATTCACTTGGCAACCCTACATATACCCCGACGACACTTACGAAAGAGGAAATCATGGACAATCATAGGTCTGTTTTATGTTCCTTTGGAATTTCAACCAAAGATGAATGACTGGATTTACCATCACTCTACTGGATTCCTAAATCACACAGGCGTCCTTTCAAACAGCGCTATATTGCTGGGTCTGCAAAATGCTCCACGAAGCCTCTTTCCAGATTATTAACATGTATTCTATCGGCAGTCAAAACCGGACTTCAGTTCTTCTTCGATATGTGGATTCTGATTACCCCTTTGGTATCTTCAAACTCTTCTTGACATTTTGTTAATGGTGGCCTAATAAATAAAATTTAATTTCTATTTTCACTGCATGTATTTAGTAGTATTATTTAATCAGACTACAAACAGTAGAGAGATAAACACCATACCCTACACACAGTAGAATAGTATAATTAACTGATTATATAACACATTTACACTCCAGTTGAATCTTGAGATTATGCAAAAAATTAAAGATATTTATACATTTTATAGTTAAGTACAGTTTTAATTGTAAAGTCACGTTTAACTTTTAATCAGCAAGTTTTAAATCATCAATTTGTAGAGAAAAAAACATATATGTTTGCTCTTTTTTTTTTATTAAAAAAAGTGCCAAACCTCATTCAGATTAGATGAACAAAATCACTGGGGTAAAGCTGATGACCGTAACTGCAATTACGGTCATCCCAAGATGTCGGACGTGGAATCAGATAAGAATCTTTTTTGTCGATTAAATTGTTTCTGTAATGTATTTTAAATGGCACATGCATTGGTACGATAGTAATCTATGAACTTATCACGAGGAAATCACAAATTACGACTGAAAAATGTATATGAAAGAGAAAATCCGATTTAAAAAAATCGCTAAGATGACCGTAACTGAAAACTGAGATGACCGTAATTGCATTTTTCAGTTACGGTCATCTTATCGAATTTTTTAAATCGTATTTTCTCTTTCATATACATTTTTCAGTCGTAATTTGTGATTTCCATGTGAAAAGTTCATAGATTACTATCGTACTAATGCATGTGTCATTTAAAATACATTATAGAAACAATTTATTCGACAAAAAAGATTCTTACCTAATTTCATGTCCGACATCTTGGGATGACCGTAATTTACAGTTACGGTCATCAGCTTTACCCCAGTGAAAATGTTATTACTACACAAAAAATAGTTCTTCACATTTCTGAAAGATTTTGTATATGGGTTAAGGTCTTGGTGTTTAATGCTTCTTCTAAAAGATTTGGGTTATGGGTTAAGGTCTTGGTGTTTAATGCTACTTCTAAAAGATTTGGGTTATGGGTTAAGGTCTTGGTGTTTTAATGCTACTTCTGAAAGATTTGGGTTATGGGTTAACAGTCGAACAGCAAACTCATTAATGGCGTCGCTGGTAAAACCACGGGTCACGTGATTCGAATTTGAAAATGTTGACGTTTTCGTCGGTCATGAAAATTGTTGAACAAAGACCTCGTTTATTTATACCGTAGAAAATATAGAGACGTCTTATATTGTTTTCTTTTCAGCAATAATAACTTCCACGTTTTGTTTATTAGATTTGTGTTAAAACGACAGATTATTATTAAATTTTTGATGATTTACAGGGTGACCCCCTCGATGGAATGTCGCCATCGCATTGGAATAAAATGCAAATATATTAAGTTTGCAGTAGAGTGGCAATTCCAAACTTCACACTGCGATAGGTTATATATTTATTTAACGAAATGTTTCTCTGGTACACGTTTTTATTCATTAATAAGAGTTTCTCTCAGCTTTTAGTGCCGTATGAATTTTCGTATTTCTAAAAATAAATTTAGAACTAACCGAATGACTTGAAAACACGCTATGCACAAATGTTAATCAATGCCGATGCTGGCTGCTATTTTAATAGCATATGCATATACTTAACAATTATAGAACAACAAATTTTGGAATATACAAACATTTATAAATGGTGACCACCTATCCCCCCTTTTGTATTGGGAAATATAAAAAAAAAAAATCCAATGTAATCAACCAAAACCATATTTTTTTCAAAAAATTATTGTGAAGTCATTTCTGGATAGATTTTAACAAATTTTACACCAAAACTTTCAGAATTGTCAATATTTTGATTATGTTGTATGGGTTATTTTTATTTGTACATAATTTAAACACAACAAATGAAATTGACTTTGATTTTCCTATATATTTCAACTAAAAATAAATCCTAAAAATTAACAATCATATACAAATAAAAACCACTCATATAAAGATAATGAGCAAATAAAAAAAAATATATAGACAATTCAGAATGTTTTGTTGTAAAATTTATTAAAATCTATCCAGAAATGATTTCACAATAATTTTTTGAAAAATATATGGTTTTGGTTGATTACATTGGATTTTTTTTTTACATTTCCCAATACTTTTGACAGATGACTGTACATATTAGTTTTCAAGTGTATTTCTTTTCCATAAACTATTATCAGAGTAAAAAGTTCATAGATTTTATGAAAATTGAACAAATCCTATAAAGTACAGTGAATAGAAAATGAGATTAAAAAAAAAAAGTATGTGCAAAGGATTCACCACCCTTTTCCTTGAAATCTTCCAAACTTAAATGGGAGGATTGATTGCCTCTAATGGGAGAGGGTTCACCAATTTTGTCTTCTGGTTCTTTCAGTGATTTAATGTAAGGCTGTTTTGTCAACTAAATCTTCAAATTTATTGTACAAATCTGACAAAAATAAAGCTTTGTTGGATAAAAACTCACCGACTACAAATTCTATAAAAACAGGATAAAAACAGTAGAACGGTCAAGATTGTTAGAGTCTACATTGCAATATTCCACCTGATCAAACTGTGAAAACATTTAGTTAACTGGTAGTCATCAGTTTTTGAAAGTTCATTTAGAGAATCATCAGACCTCACAAATTTGTTAAAATATTTATAACATGTAAGGAATGCAGACACATCTTTTTCCACCTTCAGTTTCTGATTCAAATATATACTGAACAAATCAATTTTTGACATAGGTATAATGACTGATCTTTTATTTGATGTTGTCTTATCACATATATATATAGCATGACTGCAAAGTTTCATAATTTTTATACTTCTGATAATGTGGTGTACACAAATTTACTTCTAAAATGTCTGTTTTGACTCGCATGTTCTAAATGAAAGCAAGAGTTAAACATGTGTACATGTACATAAACAGTAGTCTTATGGTCTGCCAATTTTTCACACATTTG
>MJUT01020602.1:0-29210 GCA_002080005.1 Gigantidas platifrons | reverse complement strand
CTGGTTTTTGATAATCTGATCAGAATTTCTACATGTATATGTTCACCCCTGGTTTTTGATAATCTGATCAGAATTTCTACATGTATATGTTCACCCCTGGTTTTTGATGGGGTCTGTGTTTCTCATCTCTGTGCTGTGTTTTTGTGTTTTGTTTGTCTTTGTCCTTTGTCTGGTGTGCCCGTGTCTGGTGTGCCCGATGTTGCCATTGTCTCTTTATTCTCTTCGGTTTTCTCTAACGTTTATTTAAGAATTGAATGCATTCTTTTGAAGTTTCATTGGGGTATGAAAGTGTTGACCGAAGTACATTTTCAATGAATCGCTGAAGCGCTAGCACTTTATGTTGAAAATGTGCTTCAATCAATGCTTTCATACCCCAATGAAACTTCAAAAGAATGCATTCAATTCTTATAATTATATTTAAATCACACCAAAATTTAATATAGTTGAATTTTTCGTTGTGAATTTTATTTGTGTTAGATTATTTGCTGTTGGAAATTACTACACCATTGATTGTTTACATCTGACGTCGTCATGAAGGCATGTGCAAGTTCGGGTTTGAGTTTCACTGGGATTTGAAACATCTCTTTTTATAATCATGTGACCACTTCATAACCAATCATATTGTAACATTTCAATGAAAAACGGAAGTAATGTAATTATTTCCTAATAATTGAGACTTTATTTAAAGTTTGGTTTATACAAGATTATGGTTTATTCAGGGTTTTGTTTAGACGGGTTTCTCTTTATTTCATTTTATTTTATTGGTAAATGTAGCAATATCTTCAATTCGTATTTTTTCAGACCAATTCAAGCCTACTATAGCTCACAGAGACATCAATACTAGGAACATATTAGTGACTCCAGAAAACACATGTATAGTCGGAGATTTAGGGTTTGCCATAGCCACTGTTGGCTCTAAACTAATGAAGAATGGCCATTATGAAAGTGCTGAACAGGCTTCTTTACAAGATGTAAGTTATGTAGGTAGAGTTAAAGGGAAAGAGGGAATATTAGATATGGGAACCAGTATGGACTGGTAGAGTTAAGGGTGAAAGGGGATTGTAAAATATCGGAACCAGAATGAATAGACAGAGCTAAAGGGAAAGAGGGACCATGAAATATTGGAAACCAGAATGAACAGGCAGAGTTAAGGTGAAAGAGGTACTGTAAAATCTGGGAACCAGAAATAGGTAGAATTAAGGTGAAAGGTGTAATACCACTAAACATGGGTACCAGTCTAAAAGAAGGTATGGGAAAGTAGTACGTAAACACAAAATGGATTCCTACATTGTTGGATAAAAAATAAACCCTATTAGATACTGCAAAATACTGAATGTCAGCAGAAACCTACATATTTTAGGATAATTTTAAGCCCATATTTGATGTCCTTGTGGTTTTAAATAAAAAATTGATTGCATTGGAAAGAAACCACCTGAATTTGTGTTAAATCGAAAGTGAAAGTAGAATTTTTGACGGTAGACATCTTCGGACTGTCTGTTTTTNCTTATATGCCATTAAATGTATGTTGATTTTCGGAGTTAAGCTTCCAATTGGGTACCCCTTCCATGAGATATGAGTGTCACTTAGATTAAACTTAAGATGAATCCTGTATGAAAGCTCAATTATTATTTTTTTATTTAACATATAAGGCTATGGAGAATTCTTTAGTGGTATTACTCCTGAAAGAGGTACTGTGAAATCTGGGAACCAGAAATAGGTAGAATTAAGGTGAAAGAGGTATTGTAAAATCTGGGAACCGGAATAAATAGGTAGAATTAAGGTGAAAGAGGTACTGTAAAATCTGGGAACCGGAATAAATAGGTAGAATTAAGGTGAAAGAGGGAATGTACAATATGGGAACCAGTATGAATCAAATACATAACTTGCTTAGGAAGGAATGTAAGCGAATGCCATGTGTTTGGATAATTTAATGCTCTTTCATCTTTTTCCAACCCTCCCCGTCATTTCACCTTTTTGTGGGGAAATGAATACCAGTTTCATAAACCTATTCTTCTACATTTGAAGTAGCCCTTGCTCAAAATAAACTTAATGTTTCAAAAGTATTGTCTGAACTACATGTACAGTAAAACCTGGCCATGCAGTCACCTCTGTTAAACAGTCACCTGTATTAAAAGGTCACCTTTTTCTTGTCCTGTCATAGAACATTTCATATGAATTGAACCTCTTTTAAGAGGTTACTTGTCATATTTGGCCACTTTTTCTTTGTCTCAATGGTCACCTCTTAATAATTCTGTATTCAATGCTCAGTTTTACCCCCAAAGGATTGAAGGCATATATACAAGGAATATATACAAACAATGTACACAAGTCAAATAGATAAAAACATAGTAACAACGTACAAATAAAATGAAAATAAATTGATCTACATTCAATTACAATTATGCAGCAGTAGAGCCCACTTTCCTCAGTGCTATCAACTTTTTGACGAATGGTACCGTAAACCGCATAATTTGTGATGATGACAGAATTAATTGTAATTTTTTAGCTCTGTCATATTCATTAAATTTAGGACAGATTCCGTTTATATATTTGTACAGTATATTTCTCAAAGTATGGTTATTCTTACATGCAGAGCTGTCGAAAATCGTCGGACCTGTCGGACAAAATATTGACTAGGTTCGATTTAAACTACTTTGCTTCAGACCTGATGTCCGGAGCAATTTTTCAGTAACTTGGGACCGACAAAACGCTTGAAGATGACCGGCATCATTACTTACTTTCGCTTCTCAAACTTGTCGTTGTTTGCAATCTCCGATTTTTGTTTACAAAATATTAAACTGATTTAACATGAACCGTAAACCAGTATGCGGTGACTGCGCATGTCAATATACTTTCTTTATGTCCCAAGGAACTTTTCGTCCCTCAGATCTTACTTTGTCAACAGCACGTTGATCGTTGTCAGTATCGATCAACTATCCACTGATTATTATGTTAACGAAAAATAAAGCTAATTAACGAATGGCTGCGTGAAAGCTTAAATGAATGTCGACAGACAAAGGAATTTTTTTATGATGAATAAGGGTAATAACAAAATTACCGAACACCGAACAATTGTCCAAAGGGACTTTAGGGGCGAATTATCCAATCAGGACGAAATTAAAATAGAATAAAAAAATGGCAGTGCCCACTGCCTGGCCAATTCAGTTTGCAAGTGGGGCAAACATGTGTATAGCTAGCATTATGCAAACTTGGTATCTTTGTTTATTTCATACACAAGTCTATTATATTGTATGTATATTTCCACATGTCACACAAAAATGTGTTGTACTAACTTTGAGTATTCCAAGATATCACTTGAAGCTGTAAACAAACCATTTTATGGATTTAGCCAGTATATGTGTAATTCAGTTGAAGTTGTAAAAAAAAATGTAGGTCCGGCAAATGTTTGATAGGTCTGACACATTGTCCATATCTGCCAGACCTATTGCCTGACAGACAGGAAAGAGATTTCGACAGCTCTGCTTACATCTAAAGAAAAAATGAAACTCATCTTCAACCTCTTTTAAATCACAAAATTTAGGCCATGCAAAATTAATTACTTGGTTCTCGGGCCCTTTTTTGTCAAAACTGCTGTAAAAAGTGATGAGGGAGACATTTTTTCTTCTTTTTTTTTGGTGAAAAATATGGCAATGTATAAATCTTATCATTACTTTATTGCAAATTTCAATTTTATTTCTTCCGATGGTGGCAGAAACATCACAAGTGGTTAATTTTTATGGAAACGTCCAATCCGCTGGTCCCAACGTACCATTTTTTATCTCCGTAAACAATTCCAATAAGGTACAAGCTTCGGAGAAGCCCCCTATTATGTTCCCTGGTAAAACTGGCAAACATTTGTGCCGAATTTGCACAGAAACGATTGATATTTTGTCTAAATGTCAAACGGAAACATGTTTTTTAATCTATACATTGTCATAACGATGCTTTAAATCTCATTTAAGCATGATGCGTTTTAAAGCGTTTCACCGAGCACGCGATATAAGAGAAAAAATGGATGCGGTTGTTTTTTTCGTACGGACAGCGCTACCGCATTAAACATTTTTTTTTTTACTATTTTTGCAATAAAATCGGCAATGCGGCAACGAATTTCCACATGCGGGCGGGCCTGAGAACCAAGAAATTAACTTTTTATGGCCTTATATATTCTATTTTTTTTATTAATTCTTGTGTATCTTCCTATTTCAAGAAAATGATCCGATACACGCATTTTACATAAAAGTTTTCTGTCTTCATAATATACAAGTTTGACTGTATGCTAATGTTTTGATTCACTCCTGTAATATCTAATATTTCTCATTTTATCTCGTTTAAAAATTAATTTGACCTTGGTACCAAAATAAACTATTTTCGTCCTGGAATTGGCACATCTATTGTCTATATGAAGGGTAGATGAATGATTTAGTAGTTTTATGAAAGCTTCGTTATGATGTTGTATAATGTAATATATTAATATCTAGTATAAATTGATGTCCGTTCCCAAGACGCCAAATTTCTGCAATGCAATGAATTTGATGTTGAATTTGCATAATTGATTATTAAATAAATCATAGTGAAAGTTAAGTAGTCCTCGAAATGTAAATTTGAATTTACTGGTCTGAACTAAATTCTTGAATTTATTTTTATATAGTTCTAAAGAAAAAGTGAAAAATTTACTAGTCCCAGCAAACTTGTACTGGTCTTAAGCCGGAGGACCGGTGTTCATCGTGAAGACTGTGAAAGTTCAAATTTTGTGACAACCATTTGTTTTGTATCTATGCACTTTACCTGTAATGAAAATGTAGACATCTAATTAAGGGGGTACCATACACTACAGGGAGATAACTCTTTAAAATCAGTTAAACGTTTTGATCATATGATGTTTGTATGCTGATTTCAAGCATCTCGGTGATCAAAACCACAGAGAGAAAAGCTGCAATGTGGCTAGTGAATTTATAGCTCTGAATCAGTTGGTTGGAATTTGTTAAAATTTTGATATTTATTACAGTGGATATATTCAAGCACACTGCCAAAAAAAATAAGAAACAGATCAAATTTTACCTGAAGTGTATGGTACCACCTTAAGTGCACTTTAATGTAATTTCTGCATTATTAATTAGCTCAAATATAAAAGACTAAATTTTCTGTCTTCCCACGACAGTATTAAATATTGATTGTTTTTTAAGGTCAAAGTTTACAAACAATTAGTCATATAGGTGAAAGGTCAATCTATGTCTAACTAAAATTCGATTTTTCTTTCTTTTTTTCTTTGCGGATACATTTACATCTGACAACATCTCGATTTGGGGGCATTTCATGTAAACATGCATTCATATTTGACCATCCAATGACGTTTGAATATATTGACCAATCGTACAACAGCTCTTGGTGTGTACTCGGTTTTGATACCTATTGATGTAGTAGGTTCATCGCTGATTGGTCGGTTGCAAATATGAACCCTGACTTGACCTTGTATGGGATGTTAGATGTTACTGTAGTGTCAAAGAATTTTTTTTAATAGAGAAAACATCTAATCTTAGATTGGTAAAAGGATGACCTGGGGTTGACCTATAGGTGACAGGGGAGGTAATGGATAGGGATAGAAATTTTGCTTGGTAGTAGGCCACCAACGACCACTCTAACAACTTGTTCCTTGATAAGAGGCACTTACAAGTCTTTTTAGTGCAACTTGTGTCTAATTCTCAAACACAAGGCAACCATTTTCATCCTGTTCTAAGTGAGAGTTGTACATTTGTCCTGCACAACTAAAGGAAGCCTCATTTTGAGGTAACCGCATTGGTGGCGTAATGGTTAGTGTGCTTGCCTCGAATGCAGTAGATCATGGGTTCAAGCCCCGATCGGGTCAAACCAAAGACTATAAAATTGGTATTTGTTGCTTCTTCACTAAGCACGCAGCATTAGAGTAAGTGCAATGACTGGTTGGCTCGGAATCAGAATAATGTGAGTGGAGCGATATGTCTACCAGCGGACTGTTGTTTCAGTGAGCTAGCACTATAAAAATCCAACTCAGCATGTTGGTCTAGAACAAAGCGTACCTCATCATCATCTCATTAACTTGTTCTCTGCATGATATAGGTAAAAAATTGCTGAATTGGCGTTGGACAACAATCACTCACTCACTCCATTTTGAGGGATGGATATCTGCAGCAGAGAAACCAAAGTTATATTTCTATACTCGGGGGTTCCCAAG
Source organism: Gigantidas platifrons (assembly GCA_002080005.1). Lineage (NCBI taxonomy): Eukaryota > Metazoa > Mollusca > Bivalvia > Mytilida > Modiolidae > Gigantidas > Gigantidas platifrons. Next base: position 23,002 of record MJUT01020602.1, on the reverse strand, counting down.
GGATCTTACAACAGCAAAATGAAGTAAAGTTTTTATAAAATAAGTCACACAGAATGACAAATTTATGTGTGTAACTATGTCTTTCACACCACAATATAGCTGAAATACTGCTAAAGTTTGTGTTAAACACCAATCAATCAAATCAGTATTGACAGATAAATGGCATTAAAATATCTAATGATCAAATTCTCAGACTCGTATGTAAATTTCTACAGCTATCTCATGGATGTTGCATGAAGCTGAATCTATTTAAATGCAAATTTACAAAATTTGTAAAAATTTGATGAGTCTTAAAAAATGGGTCATGGTCAGATTATAAAGCATCAAACCTTTGGTGCATTTCATGGTAAAATGAATTATATATATATATCTACAGACCTCTCGCCACAGTATTTTAGAAGGGCGCCGCGCCCTTCATGCCCTTGGTCGCGCCCTTCTGCCCCTATTACCATATCCAAAATGCCCTCGTGCCTTTTTCGTAAGTTTAAAAAAAATTATACTAAAACTGCCTTTCTCTTGTTAAAAATATCGATCGATGTGTATGATCTGTCAATTAACAGATTACATCACAAAATTTGACACCTGTTGTATAGTCTGAAATAGTTAATTACAGGTGATCAAAGGCAATTAACCTTAATTAGCGATCATTCATTTTGGTGAAAGAAGTGTCGGCGGCTTGTGGTGTTCAGCTTGGTACACTACTCATTTCTAAGCTACTCAGGATTAGTCACAGCCGCTCGTTGTTGTAAATATGATAAACCATAAAAATAAAGTATATTTCATCAGTTTCAAATATGCCTTCACAGAAACGTTGTTTAGCTCAGTTGACATGCGACAAGCAGAAGATTGCGTCAATCAGATTGTTCTTCAACAGATTCCACTCGGTACTAGCAGTTGTTTATTTATTTAATAAAGTGAAAAATAAGTGCCAATATAATAAAAATATGGCACATTTGTTGTACGTCATTTGACGTACAATTTTTATTTTTAATGACATTTGAAAATTTGTATGTTGTACATCACTGTAACTACGTGCTAAAAATAGCAAGGAAGTTAAAAATAACTTTTTATTGACTCTTTGCATATATATTCGGCTACTTTAATTTAATTGAACGAAGGAAAAAAGTGTGTAACTGGAAATAAATGGTTGAGAGAGCTTTTCACAGGTGAAGTTGATTAAAACCAGTCACAGGAGCAGCATCAAGACAAAACCACTGAACCACCTGTTGAACATCAAACTCAACTGTGACAAGACAATGTTGGAACATGTCCTACAACCTACAGTCACCAACTTCTTCCAGACAAAAACAAACAGAAGACTAAACACCATGTGTTAATAAGGAACATTTTATTTAAAAAAACTAGTGCTGAAGTTGACTTTGTTAGTGCTGCATGTCTTATGTCTCTTTACTATAATGTAATGAATGTTATTTAATGAAATACATTTGCCATTGACTTCATAATAAAATTGCTTAGATAATTGATGCGTCTTTATATTATATGCTGGGAAAAAACCCATTACAAACCAATACAATTTAAAACAAAAGCACAAAAAGTTCTCTAAGTGCCCTTCTTATCATTAAAAAATGCCCTGCCCTTTGCTGGCACCCTGCCCCTTTCAAATTCTAGCTGGAGCACTGTATCTATATATGTGAATTCTTGATTATATTGTGAAAACTTCTATTAATTTCCCAAGTGACTTCAAATAATAATTCACTATGTATATTGAATGTAAATTTGAATTTAAATATTACATTAATGAGATAATAGAAAGATATTTTTTGTCATGCTTAACCTACTGACTTCTTCTTCGTAAAACTCATTTAAACCTCTAAAATCATGCCAATTTACCTGAGATACAACAAAAGTAAGGGAAATAACTCTTCATTTTCTAACTTTTTCTTGCACGAAAAATGTTTTCTTCTAGTTTTGACTGAATATTTTGTTAGAATGTATTAAAAAAAAGATATATACAGTGAAATATATTTTAACTGAACCTGCTTAAAGGGGAAGCGTGGGTATAAATAGCTGTGGGCAGAGCAAACATTCAGTTTCTTCATTATTTTGGCCACGGTCATCTCGAGGAGGAAATATCAATGATACAGTTTCATAGTTACTTTTGGTGCAAAATATTTGACAGGCATGGTCACTAGTGTTTCTCCATACCAAACTTTTAGTCTTATTATAAATAATATTCTTCATCAGCCTAAAACCTACAAAAATCACTTCAAATTTCTGAGGTATGTGACCTTGGTCACGTTGGTCATGTGACATACAGTTTCATAAATATGCTGTTCATATCAACAGGGATTTTTACTGATAAACTCCGCCCACAAATTTTGGCGGTAGGCAATACCGCAAATTCTCCTTTAAGATCAGCTTGTATGTTCAGAATAGAACTTAAGGTGTTTGGTTAATACAGGTTAAAATAAACAATGATTTCCTATGTTAGGACTTTATTTAAAGTTCGATTTATACAGGATTTCGTCTTATTCAGGTTTAATTGTATGTCATTTTTAATAGTAGTACATGTATGATATAATTCTATAAATATCTTTTTAGGTTGGAACTTTACGTTATATGGCTCCAGAATTACTAGATGGTGCTGCTAATCTACGAGAATCTGAAACTTCTCTCAAACAGATAGATATATATGCCTTAGGACTTGTGATGTGGGAAATGGCCACCAGATGTACCTGTCTGTATAATGGTAAGTTCTACTGAGGACTTGTGATGTGGGAAATGGCCACCAGATGTACCTGTCTGTATAATGGTAAGTTCTACTGAGGACTTGCGATATGGGAAATGGCCACCAGATGTACCTGCCTGTATAATGGTAAGTTCTACTGAGGACTTGTGATATGGGAAATGGCCACCAGATGTACCTGTCTGTATAATGGTAAGTTCTACTGAGGACTTGTGATATGGGAAATGGCCACTAGATGTACCTGTTTGTATAATGATAAGTTCTACTGAGGACTTGTGATATGGGAAATGGTCACCAGATGTACTTGTCTGTATAATGGTAAGTTCTACTGAGGACTTGTGATATGGGAAATGGTCACCAGATGTACCTGTTTGTATAATGGTAAGTTCTACTGAGGACTTGTGATATGGGAAATGGCCACCAGATATACCTGCCTGTATAATGGTAAAGGCTATAGTATAAAAACAAAATGTACATACTTTCGTTGATTGGTTTTGTGAGAATGAATTTCTCATAGAAATATTGCATCAAATGCAAAACCTGACATGTGAGATGCAATAAGAATTATATTTAGAGTAGGTCGATGGTGTTTAACGCCAATTTCAGCTATATTGTGGCGGCATATATTAAGAGTTAAATATATTAAAAGATTTATCGAGGTGACATCAATATAGCATCACATTGGAGAGAGTTGTGGTGTTTAGTGCCATTTTCAACAATATTTCAGTTATATCATTGCAGTACGTCACATTGGAAATCAGTGATAAAATTTCATATCACGCTTGTTGCTTAATAATAAATATTTTTGCGTGTGAAGATATCAAAAGGGAAAATTTACAAATCATCAATGAAAATTAGTAGATTAGAGGAAGGGGAGATTATAGGACACTGTACTGTCAAATCTCATCATCTTAAACCCAGCAAGGGGGCAGTCGGGGTTGTGATCGTATGGTAGTTGGATTTACAACTACATGTGCAATGAGTGCCTATCACCGCTAACCTTGCGAACTGGAATCCCACTCATGCCGAGGTGTACTCGATACAACATTATGTGATAAAGTTTGTCTGACTTGCAGCAAGTCAGTGGTTTTCTCCGGTTTCCTCCACCAATAAAACTGACCCTGCGATATTACAGAAATATTGTTGAAAGTAGCATTAAACACCCTAGCCCCCTAACTCCAGTATATATATTTATTTATATTATCAGGTGTACCAGTCCCAGATTATACTTTACCTTATCAGAAAGAGGCTGGATTACATCCAACATTTGAAGAAATGCAGATACTTGTTTCTAGGAATAAAGTTAGACCAAAGTTTTCTGAAGTTTGGAAAGATTATAATCAGGTAACCATTTACTAAAGCACACTATCTGTAGATATATTCCTGTTACAAATATCTAACATGTATAGGAATACCCAAGCTGCACAGCACCTTTGCAATGGATTGTCCTTAACATGATTACAGCATTTGTAAGATTACTTCAACCATAATTTGTGTTCATGTTGATAATCCATTATCTTGGAAATAAAATTCTATATACCAAATCACATTTAAACGACAAAGGTGTTAAGATGGAGAGTTTATCGGCAGTAGTAATGAGAACTGCTCAACTGTTGGATAGTGGCTGTCTCAGACTCATTTTTGGGTATGATTTATGCTCCTTATTAAGGACACTACTGTGACTGTGAAATATAGAACAGCAATAAAAGCGTTGTTCCTCTAGTTTAACTTCTGTCTAAATGTAATGTTGAATAATCTCTCATGTTCATTTACATCCATATCATTCTTTACTAATTGAGTCCACAATCTAGGGTTCTGGTTAATTGATTTATTAGCCAGATTGCAAAAATCATTCTCCATAGTTTTATGCATATGAGGCCAAATCACCACAGTAATGCCAATGACATGTATATATTAATGACTTGGAGATCAAATGTACCAAACAAGTCATTGCATATTACTATATACATTTTTAGTCTCTTTTAAGGATGTTTAGAGCAATAAGATTTTTGTAATTACACAGGCACTTTATTTCTATTAAGCAAGAAGATTTATCTCATTCAAGTCAATTTAGCTCACAAGGACAAGTTCGAAACATGGCAAAATAAACAATTATTATATTTAAGAGTGTAATCAGTGCCCATCACCACTAAAGTTCAGAGTTTTTTTTATTTTTTTATGACTGCAGGACAATAGGTCCTACACTATATCAGTTTCTGCTGGACCTACTAGTTTTCGGCCGGACCTAAACACATTAACAGAAATTTCTGAAAGCGTGTAATTTTTATTCCATACCAATACCAATCTATATGTATTTGGCATATACATGAGTGTTGTTAAGATGTAACATTTTATTTCATTCAGTACAATTTTATACATGTATAACATTTAATTCAAATAAATTCTTTCAATTTCAAGCTCCACCTCCAGAGCTAATTTTTTAGATTTCCAGTTTCCCCTCGTTTACCATACTTTGTACATGTTATGACATTTTCATCACGGTCATATTTTAACCAGGGACTACCTTTGCACCGTTTTGCATTGTAAATCCGTTCAGGCCTTTTCTCCTTTTCATATTTAAAAATTTGTTCTGCATTTGTTGCATTGTGACTTGTGCCGGCCTTTTTAATCCAGGACAAGCACCCTTTAATAAATTTTATGCACCACGACATTTCATTAAAGCTGGAAGGACATAATGAAATAAGATATTAATATACAAATCGTCATCGATACCTTCATTCCGCGAAAAATACAGTAGTAGAGAAAATAAACATTTTAAATCCTTGCCGGTAAATTAAAAAAATCAAAATTCAAAACGGGTAAAAGGTTTTGATGATTGTGAAGTCGATAAACAATCTGTTACAAAAATAGAATCGCTTTTTTTTAGAAATTGACATCATCGCCTTTAAGCAATTTCCATTGGTCGGAACTATGTTTATGTTCTATATTTGGTAACTGTCGGCAATCACGAGATTGTACGCGATATTCTTTAAAGGAATTCCCCTAATCCCACCAATCAACGATAATGTTGCAGAACGACTGCGGATAACTGTTTACCGGATTTGCTATTTATGAAACCTGGACAAATACGACCTTTGTATTTAAAACCAAGGTTGCATAAGCAATCTTTTAAACAAGAAATCAATAACCACGGGACATGTTTGGCAAAGCCATTACATACAAAATAACAAAAAAATGTTTGGCAGACAATAGGACCGCCAAGTATGAGGCTTCTGTCAGACCTGACGAAAATCCGGCCCCTTCAGTCCGACAGTCCGACGAATTTCAAAAACTATGAAAGTTGTGAGTTTGAAACCCGTTCGTGGCGAGGTGTACTCGATACAACGTTATGTGATAAAGTTTGTCTGATTTGCGACAGGTCGGTGGTTTTCTCTGGGTACTGCGGTATCTTCCACCAATAAAAACTGACTGCCACGATATAGCTGAAATATTGTTGAAAGTGGCATTAATCACCAAAAAACCAACAACAACAAAACCAAGCCATATTTAAGAGAAATTGGCTTATTTTGTTACAGTAAATTGGTTGATTGACAGTGGTATATATTCAAATACAATACAATTATTCCTTTATCATTTATACACTAACAGGCTGTCAGGTCATTGAAAGATACTATGGAAGATTGTTGGGACCATGATGCTGAGGCTAGACTAACAGCAATGTGTGTTGAGGAGAGAATACTTGATATGATCATTCTGTGGACACAAGACTCTAAACATAAAGGTAAGAATATAGTCTATCTATAAAACTGATTATGCTCCGAGACTTGTTACCTGTTGGGAAAATCATATAAAAAAAACGTAGTTTCAGATTTGTTCGGTAACTGATCTGTTTTTGGTAGTTTCCATAGCAAAATATGACATTACTGAAATTTTCTTATTAGACGGATCATACAGATGATGAAAGATACAGTCTGACTAATCGATACAGCATTCATCTTCGATCGGTGGCGTAATGGTTAGCGTGCTTGTCTCGAGTGTGGTAGGGTCAAACCAAAGACTATAATATTGGTATTTGTTGCTTCTCCGCTAAGCACGCAGCATTAAACAGAAAGAGCAAAGACTGGTTGGCTCGGAATTAGAATAATTTGTCCGAGTGGAGCGACATGTCTACCCGCAGACTGTTGTTTCAGTGAGCTAGCACTATGAAGATACAACTCAGCTGTTGGTCTAGAACAGAGCGGATCTCATCATCATCTTATTGAAAATTAACTTGTTCTCGCCATATCATAGCTGAAAAATTGCTGAATTGGCGTTAAACAACAATCACTCACTCGATAATCAGCTGTGGATTACTAACGATCTCCAACTCTTATGAAAAGCTTTTCTTTGAATGTGGCACAAAGGAACAATTGACTTTTAAAATTTATTGTCTTTGATTTCAATTTCACTGGGATTTATAAAGCTGAATTTAGAGAATTTTTAGGTATCATGGCAATATTATGAAAAGACAATTTAAAAGTTATGGATTGCAATTCAACCAAAAACAGAACAATCAATAACCTCTCATTGAACATAAAAAAATGCCATGATATTTGCATTGTTTCATACATGTATTTGTTTTTTTTTATTTCAGTATTGATTGAATATTAATTTTTTTTGCAGTACAGTTGAATCTTGTTACTCGGTTTCCTCCAAATTTCAGTTTAGTCAAAATTTTTGTATAGTCTCGCTTTAAACTTTTCAGTCCCTAATATACACATTCATTCAAATTCTGTTCTGTATGTTGAAATTATAAATTCAATCATTTAAAAAAACTTGTCAAGGTGTCAACAGTATGGTTTCCGGTGTTTACCACGTCAGGTGATATTTATTTTGATAACTGTTAATTATCATTTGTAAAGAAAACAGTTGGATTTCTTAATTCAAACATTGAAGTGATAATCATATTGATGAAATATTATTGAATGATAAATTTCAAATCGCTTGATGTCTGACACCTTGAGTGAAGCACCCCCCTGTGTACAGCAATATCACTCATTTATTATGAAACAATATTCATTTAAATGTTGAACTGCTGTTTAGAATAACATTGCAACATTTTGTCAGGTTGTCAATAAGCTTTTACAAGAGAATAATGACAGATATTTTTATATTAGTGTTCATTTACATGGTATTTGTACATTTCTATGAAAGTTTGTTTTACTGAGTGTCATAATTTTTAAATACACTATTGTGTATGAACATGATTTAATCAAATGCATGTTTCTTTTTCTCTCTCTCAAGGTTTCCTGACAATTATTGGATCTATATTTAGTAAAATTCAGATAATAGCACATCAACAGAGACAATTTTTATATATTTTTTTGTTTAAACAAAAAAAATTTTAAAAATCAATACTTATGCATGTGTTAAACGACAGGCAACAATATTTTTATCCACATTTGACAAGCTTACCTGACAGAGTTACCTATCTTACTTAATCCCTTACTCCCCTTAAGTCAAATTTCGGATAACTCAAAATTTTGTAACAGTCCCGTGAATGTTGAGATAATGAGATTCAACTGTATATCATAAATTTATTATGATTGAAATTCTTTTATTATTGTTTATTTCAGCACCAACACCTCTTTTGACCACTACAAGTAATCTGTTCACTTATCCCCCATCAACTGATATCCCGGACCGATCTGTCTTGGCTGAAGAAGTTTCCTCAAGACCTCGGATGTCGGGCATGAACGATGTCTCAATTCGACCCGAAATGTCAGATTTGACAGACAGTAGTACGGCACATTTCATTATCAGCTCCCCGCCAAATGCCGATGTTAGTCGAGACATCAGAAATTCGTTTTCTCATAGAGGAGGTATGAGCGTGTCAAATTCTACAGTAGAAACTTTTATACCAACAACACCTTCAGAAGGTGAAACATTCCAAAAAAATTTTAAGATGATGATGGAAAAAAATAACTGTGTCCTACAACCTCATCAGGGTCGTAATCCAACTGTCGAGAGAAACACTCACAAACGAAGCGACGAAGAACTCGCCATATCAGGAAATACTTTGGTATACGGAAATGAAATTTTTGATTTAGAAAATAATATGTCGTCTATAAACGATAACCTTTTGGAAAATGTGAATGAAAATTTAGAAACGTCGTTAGTGCAGAGTGATGTTCTCAATATGAATACGAGACATGTTCATGCTCCGATCCCATACCTTCAGAACCAAGTTCATAGAACAGATATGGGAACGCGACCAAAGAACGCCAACATTATCAACGCTGGAAATAATGCGACAAACAACCTAAATAATGTGGAAGCTAAAAAACCTTTTTTTACAAGACTTTTTGGATCTAGAGGATTTAATCCTTTAGGGATTTTTCATTTGGGTTCAAAATCCAGTGGGAAGTCAGACAGTAGTGGGAATGTGCAATCACAGAACTCTGAAATTGATAGTGGTGTTCAGTTGAATGAAAGATCAAGCAACTTGAACCACCGGTGTCTAAATTCTGGTCCAAGACCAATGAAAAATTTAGAGCACCATGGTGAAACGTCTGGTCCTAGACCATATCAGCATAGTGCCAAACCATCAAATTGTAACATTACTGAACAAAAAGGACCACAAAATTCGATCGTCAGTTTACAAAATGGAAAACCAGTCATTAAACCTACAAACATTATGTTATCCAATCAGATGAGAACCGATACTTCTGACGAGTCATCGGAGCCCGACGATCTACAATTACCAAATTTTAACGACCAAATTGGCATTGCTCGAATGGAGATGTTTCGTCCCCAAAAATTGAAACTTGTTATAAAAGGTCAGGACAATAGTGAACAGTATTCAAAGAGTACATCAGATTTATCTCCCTTGGAGAGGAACAAAGAATTTGATGACAGTGGAATGTATAAACTTCGTCGTCCTGACTCGTTAAAATTAAAAGGTCATAATTACAAAGATAAAGAATGGAATCAAAATTCTAGTCAAACATATCCACAAAAAAACACACGAGACAAACGATTGAACATCAAGCGCCGTGTGAAAACACCGAATAAGGTTAAACACGGACGATTTTCTTTATACGACGACCGATTAATGAGTCAGATCATCAACGACTCTCCGATAGAAAATAATTATTTTAAGAAGACTAGTGCTAGTATGAATCAAATTAAAAAGTGCTGTGATGATAACGCTAATTCTATAAATGTTGCCATGGTTACTGATCATATTTCCTGAAGGCAGTTGTCAGAAATATAGTTAATTCCTTCTGGCTTTTCTCTAGAATTACTGTACCTAAACCAGAAATTATGTTGTATGATCTTTTCTTTGTAAGGTCAATTACAAAAATATATATGTTTCTCATTAACTACCCAATTCTGCCTCAAATGTTGTTTTTTTTCCAGTACAGAAATGTTTTTACACATAATTTAAATAAATTTAAATCTTTTAGTACATGTATTTTTTACATGTACATTTAAATAATAAATAACTAATTAATTAAAAATCTGTATACAGTCAAACCTGTCTATAGTGGTCACCTGGGGGAGATTGACAAAATGACCGTTATATACAGGTGACCTTTATGTGAAGGGTTTTGATTTTTTGACAAAATATTGCACGTTAGTTGTAAATAAAAAAATTTCATTACATCTTACGTTTTTAATAATGTTTACTGGTTATTTTATTCCTGTCGTAATTTTACTCTGGTTTACATTTATTGTTGATGAAATTATCTCAATATGATATGATTTGAATAAAACATACAAATAAATAAATAAAGATATTTAATAAACAAAAGTACAATTTCCGGTAACACGAGGTTGAACTGGAAACGTTGTTTTCAAAATCGTAAAGAATCTCGCATTTTCTTTAAAGAATGTTCATTATATGGGTATGACCAACACCCATCTCCTCGCCCACAGCCCTACAACTTTTCCCAACATCAAAATGATTTATCGCTTTCACTTTGTTGTCAAATTTCAAAGCTTTCCTATTAACGGATGTTGATGATTTTGACATGATGCACTAGATACAAAATATTTTTGGTGAGTGAATTTCTATTCTGGTCGTAATGAATAAAAATCCCCAATAACGCCCGGGGATAAACTGTCCTTTATGTCATTTACGATTCACAAAACAAAATGTGTTTGTTTATTTAATTAATTAAATTAGTCAATATATTTTGTAACACCTCAGGATTTTTGGTACATTTGAGAAAAATACTGATCTTCCGAAATAACTTCCGGTATTATTTTTAAAATAAAATTGACCGTTATTCATAGGGTTTTACACTGAAAATTACTTATAAATGGTGACCGCTGACCGCATTGAACAGGTGACCGCTATATCGAATTAAAATATATAGTAAAATGCACCGGGAGAGCACGAAAGTGACCGTTATGAGCAGGTGACCATTATATAAAGGTGACCGTTATGGCAGGTTTGACTGTACTTCCAAATATTGATGAGAAACAAAAGTTTTTTTTTGTTTTTTGTTTGTTTTTTTTTATAATTGAACCTATTACTAGATGAATTTACTGTATTCCAGTAATTTGCTAAAAAAACAAAAACAAAAAAACTTGCTAAATCGATTTAAAATTTAAAAATTTAAAAATATTATTGAAACAGAAAATACCCAAAATCAACATTTTTTTGTGTGGTACACGATTACACTGTTATTGTGTTGGTAGAAAATAAATACCTTTTTACATAAGGTTTGTGGGAGAAGCCTTTAAAATGTAAAAAAAAAAAAAATAGCCAGTTAATTAAAAAAGAACAAGTTGAGTGTTTTGTTGTGAAAGAATTTTCAAGGTACCCCAAAAGTCCACCACTGGTAGAAAAAAAAAATCAACGGATGACAACTCTGTGTCATCTTAAATTCACTTCTGTATGAAATGTTTAGAAAAATACATTATTAACAACTTTGTTCAAGTAATTTTTTTAAATTTTTGTTTTATTAAATAAATGTTTTACTAAGGGCTTTCATTAGTATATACTGAAGAAGACTGGGATATGTTTTTTTTTCAAGAGGGGGATACAGATTCAAGTGAGCCTCTGGTTCATTTTTTCAAGATTCATTTTAAAACATTCAAAACTAATAAGAGAAGTAAAATAGGTTCATAACGTTTTGTTTTATCAGAAAAAAAAACATTATTAGGACATAATAATTTTAATATTACAGTTAAAACTTAGGTTACTATACCAGATAGGTCTAACCTTGAAAAGTGGCTATAGGTGAAAACAGGTTACATGAATAGAAAATTTAATGTAAATATAAATAAAAATTAGTAACATTTTTTTCAAATAGAGGTTGTAAATGAGGTAGTCTAGACTGGACTTTTACAAGAGTGGGGAATTGTTGTTATAATTGGTACAGGTATGGATTAAATGAACGAGTGTCGAGTGTTTCTTGATTAATTGAACATGTTAATTTTAAAATGATAACATAAGTAAACTTACAGGTTGTGATCTTTAAAGCTCTTTAATATTAGTGCTACAAGTTGCATTGTAAATGCTTCGTATGTACTGTGCTTGTAATCCTTGTGATGATGTCTTGTGCCATGAATATATATAGCTTAAGATTAGCCCACAGTCTTCGCACTAACCCACTTGCCCGAAGGCCGGAACAAGTACAACTGGATTCGGACAAGTGAAAATATGAAAGAATTTGTTTGAATAATTAGAATTTTTTTTCTAAATTTGGCTTTCGGGCAAGTAGGTGGAAAAAACCAAGGCAAAGATTGAGCCCATATTTGAAACAACTATTAGGTGCTTTTTTAACAATTGTTTTTCTTCATGAAGTTCAAATGTTTGTATATTTTTAACATCGTAAATTTGATTGAAAAAATGGATGATATTACCTTATGTTTGAACTGGTTCATGCTGTGAATATGTAATTTTCTGACTGCAAGGTTCATCTACTTGTTAGTGCTGTACATTCAAGAAAACAATGGAATTGTGATTATATGTGTTTATATGTTACCATGGAGATTGAAAAGATCTATAATTTACCAAACTTTGAATGACCTTCCAATATTTATATAGATGACATTTTTGGCCTGTAACAAGAATGAATTGCAATATATTGTATGATTTTACTTCATTTAGACATGCAAATATTTTAATAAAGCAACATTAAAATTTACAGTAAATCATCAAATAAATAATTTGAAAATCTTTGGAAGGGGTGATGGTGTTTAACACCACTTTCAACAATATTTCAGTTATATCATGGCGGTCTGTTTTAATGATGGAGGAAACCAGAGTACCAGGAGAAAACCACCAACCTGCCGCAAGTGACTTTATCATGTAATGTTTTATTGAGTACACGTCGCCTGAGGTGGAAAATCTTTGAAGACTAACTATCCTGTGTCTAGGCTCTCAATGGTTAAATATATCTATTTACTCTTTATAATACTCTAGCCTGTCATGACTTGCGACAGGGTTGGTGGTTTTCTCCGGGGCACTCTGGTTTCCTATACTAATAAAACTGACTGCCACAATATAACTGAAATATTGTTGAAAGTGGCCTTAAACACCATAACATTAATCCACTAGTCTGTTATTATGACCATGTGAACCTTGTGAACTATGTATGATATTTATAGAGGAACAAGTATAAACCTATAGAATATAAGGGACCCGGGTGGCTCAAAGAGTTAGATAGTTAGATTACCTAACAACTCATACAAGCCTATCACCAATACAGCATGGGTTCGTGCCCGGCTTTGTAAATTACAAAAAAGGGTGCCCTCGACTGGCAACTGCAAGTGATGAAGTTTACCAGTTGCTTGCCCATGGTCAGTGGTTCTCTCCGGGTACTCCGGCTTTCTCCACCACTAAAACTGGTCGTCATGATATAGCTGAAATATTGCTGAAAGTGGCATTAAACACCAAAAATCAATAAATCCTAAAGAATATAATACTACTTAAATTTACAATTCTGAATTGTAATTCAAAGACATTTTTTATTTTCATGCCTTTATTTTCTTTTTTGCAAAAATTTATTTTTAAAGATTGGTTGATTAGAAATGTGAAGCATTGTCAGGGCAGGCAGAATATGCTTCAGCTATTAAAGTAGAAGCTACAATTACGGTAAAGCTATTGTAAAAAAAATTCATCACATTTACGATTTCCTAATTTGTGGTTTTAAAGCACAATATTAAATCTGAATTGCTTGTTTTGTTTGAGAAAGAAATTTGTCAAAATGTTTTGAATTTTTATCTAAGAATTTAGAAAATTGTTAGAAAAAAAGAGATGCAGTAAAGATGACCTTAATCATGGGTCATGGAAAATGTAAAATTATGATTATGAATCTCAGAAAACTCTTCTTGTTTTCTTCTCTATCTTAAAATATCACAAGAAATTAAAAATGACATGAATGGCAGGATGAAATTTATGCATAAATCACAATAAGTAGCAAAATATCAAGATCTGATCCCCCCTCCCATTTATATAAAATAACTCTTTATGATATTTAGTGATATTCCTGTTTCAACCAAATTTTTCAACATTAGACATGCTAAATTTACATAGATTAAAAAAATTATATAAATTTTACAGTTTTCTGGTTTTACCAAGGTACTGTTTTTACTTGTTTAATATTGTTTCAATGTACATTGTTCAAGAACACAAAGTTTTAAATATTTGGTCAGATTTTTGAGAAGAGGCCGAACATTTTGTTTGTTATTAGAAACATATGCTGTGCTACTTCTTTTTGATAAAATTATATCATATTATTCTAGATTTAAAATTTTTATTTTTGATAGACAAAAAACAGGAGTAATTTTCATTAATTAAAAAAAATAATCTTGCTTTCTCACATTTCAGTGAAACTTCTATTAATAGGTTAAATACATTTTTTTTGTACTGTTTTATATACTTGTTTTACTTCAGTTTTATTGTCACATCTTCAGGTAAAAACTCCAAATTACCTAGAGTTCTACACAAAATATCAACCAATCATTATATTGGCTAAACATTTTGGTCTCAATGTTGACCCCAACCGCTTATATGTTTCACTGATCGATAATGCTGAAAGTGAAAGTAAGATAATTTGACTGAAAATTTTTTAAGTGAAAGTGCCATGATTTGACTAAAAATTTCTGAAAGTGACAAAATTTGACTGAAAATTGTTGAAAGTGACAGTGACATGGTTTGACAAAACATTGTTGATGAAGTGAAAGTGATACGAAATGACTGAAAATTGCTGAAAGTGAAAGTGATATGAAATGTCTGAAATGTGTTGAAATTGAAAGTGACCTGTTTCGACTAAAAATAGCAGAAAGTAAATGTGACATCTGTGACTGAAGATTGCTGAAAGTGATAGTGATATGAAATGACTGAAAATTGTTGAAAGTGAAAGTAATATTATTTCACTGAAAATTGCTGAAAGTGACAGTGACATGGTTCGACAAAACATTGTTGATGAAGTGAAAGTGATACGAAATGACTGAAAATTGCTGAAAGTGAAAGTGATATGAAATGTCTGAAATGTGTTGAAAGTGAAAGTGACATAATTTGACTGAACATTGTTGAAAGTGAAAGTAACATAATTTGATAGCACATTGTTGAAAGTGATCATTACATTATTGTCACATATTGTTACCTATCATTGCCTAGTTCAACTCTAGAATATAAAACATGTAAGCATATTTTTTTTGTATTATTAGCTTTTTCTGTATCATTTATAGCTATTTGTTATCATTTTTTGTGATATTTCACCTCAGAAAGGTTGTATTAGAAACAAGGATATAGAAAATCAAAATGAAGATTTATATGTGTTTGAGAGAGAGAGAGAGAGCACGCATTGTATACGTAGTATCTGCCTTCAATATTATAATGGCCATAGGTAATAGTTTCCCACCTGTGATCACTTTTTACCTTTCTTATTTATGGTTATTTTGCACCTTTTTTTTAAGGTTTTGTTCCCCAAGAAATCAAAAAAGCATATGAAATTTTAACATTAGTAGATCCAAATTCAGATCATCTTATCAAAATGTTGATAATGATATCAACTTTATCATGCATCAATTAACATATAATTACATTTCCTAAGAAAATTGGATTTAAAAAAACGTACAAAACAAATGTTTAACACTTAATTAAGTCTTGTCATATTAGAACTGTTTTGACAGTGTGGTATTTTTTGTTATTCATTTTATCCAATTGTGATAAGTTATAAAATGGAAAACTAAAAATACTACACTGTTTGAATTTAAAATTTCCATATAACAATGAAAAAGTGGGGAAGGGGGAGGGGGGTGGTGGTAAACTAGTTTTATGGACACAAAGCTAGATGCTTTTCACAAAATAATTCGTTCATTTTTATTCCGAGGGTCAGAATATGTCATAATAAAAAAGGGCCACCACCCTTCTCATACTCCCTCCCCTCTCTATATCCCTGACCCCTTACAAATGCTTACATCCATTAGCTTTTGTAATTTTAAGAAATATATTGTCTTATCATCTCATTCAATCAGACTTCAAATCTCTGTCGTGCCGCATCATACAGATTAAACGTTAAATTTGGAAGTGAAGACTTTAAAAAAAAAAAACTGAAGAATTTAATACAGTCAAACCTCTTTATCTAGAACTCACATATGTGGTTCTATTGGATAATTCAAAGTAAAAAATGTTTGGTCCATTTGTAGTCCTCTTCAACTTAATTTATCCCAGTATAACTCGAATACTCTGTTATTACGACGTAAAATTATTATCGGTATCTTTGACTACAACACAAGGTTTAGCCACCAATTAAAAATGGCCACTATATAACTGAAATATACTAGTAGTTGAAAAGTGGCATTTGGTATTGTACAGTATTATTCAAAGATCAGTTTTCAATATCAAACATTTTGAGGCGTGCCATAGCTTATTAAATAGGATGATTACCTAGTAAATAGCATCCCATTTAGAAAAATTACAGAAAAGACAGTCTGATTGAATAAGATTATAAACATCTTGTTGAAAGTAGGTGTGTAGATATTTTTTCTTACTTTGGCTTTCGGGCAAGTAGGTGAAAAAATTCAGGAAAAGGCTGTGTATGTGAACTGTCTGAAAATATTTATATGAAGTTGTTATTATTTTTTTTTAAAGATTATATGAAATAGGAGAATGTAAAAATGTTGATGTCATGGTAACTACACTCTCTTTTTATAATCCAGTAAAATTTACATTACTTGTGATTACAGATTAAATGGTGTCGACATTTATTTGAATTTGAATGAAGGGTATATAGAATAATTAATAAAAAAAATTGTGGAAATGTATTCCAACATTTTAATGAAAGGTTTATAGAAAAATAAACTTTAAAATCATGGAAATGTATTCCTACATTTTAATGAAGGATTTACAGAATAATAAATTTTTTAAATCGTGGAAATGTATTCCGACATTTTATTGAAGGAACCACCACAATATAGCTGAAATATTATTGAAAGTGGTGTTAAACACCATGATCTTGACCCTGATTTATAGAGTAATAATTTTTTTAAATCGTGGAAATGTA
Source organism: Gigantidas platifrons (assembly GCA_002080005.1). Classification (NCBI taxonomy): domain Eukaryota; kingdom Metazoa; phylum Mollusca; class Bivalvia; order Mytilida; family Modiolidae; genus Gigantidas; species Gigantidas platifrons. Next base: position 5,827 of record MJUT01020602.1, on the reverse strand, counting down.
TTCCAACATTTTAATGAAGAGTTTACTACATTTTAGGTTTTTTTTTCTACGAGTGCAATTAATATGTTGATTAACATTACAGAGATGACATTGTTTGCTTTTGTTTTTATGTTCATTCCCAGATCTCTATATATAGACACTTGTAAAGTTTATGGTGAACAACTATCTGATTAAAATCAGCTGCTATAATATGCTACACCCCCCCCCCCCTAACATCTGACAGAACCTGATTAGAGGGCATGTCTTCATGAACTCACAATCAGCCAATGAAAGCTCCTCTGGTTATTTCTTAACAGAGACTTTCATGCTTTTTTGTCATTACATCACAAATAGAAAGCTCTCAGATTGTTTTTTTTTTCAAAGCTGCGCCTTTCACACTTTTTATTAGGCCCGTCTTTAAGACGGGACGTATTATGGTATACCAATGTCCGACCGTTTCACATGTCGCGCTCTAACTTAAAAACCCCTTGGCCAATTCACTTCAAATTTCACAGAGTTATTGGAATTGATGGTCTTACAGTCTGTATACTTTATGGTGAAATTTCGAATTTTCATTCCAGAGTTATGGGACTTTATTCATCAAATTGTACATGATTTTAAGGCAATTTTTCGTATGTCGCACTGTAAATTGAGAACCCCTTTGCCTATTCACTTCAAACTTCGCATAGTTATTGGAATTGATAGTCTTATGGTCTGTTTACTTTTTGGTGAAATTTAAATTTTTTATTCCAGAGTTATGGGACTTTATTCATCAAATTGTAGGCAATTTTTCGTATGTCGCGCTGTAAATTGAGAACCCCTTGGCCAATTCACTTCAAACTATACACAGTTATTGGAATTGATTGTCTTACAGTCTGTATACTTTTTGATGAAATTTCGATTTTTCATTCCAGAGTTATGGGAAAGAAAGTCTTTACAAATATTGTATGAATGTTGATGAGGGGTGTATCATGCACTCTTGGCACAGCTGTTTATTTACTATTGTGTCACAAATAAAAAGCTCTCGGATTGGTTGATTTCCTATATGTATTCATCTGATTATGACCTCAAATATGTTTCCGGCAGATGTTTAAGGGGGGGGAGTGTAGCGTATTATAACAACTGTGTATTTGAATCAGATATGGTGAACAAAACAGAGTGATTAGTGGATTACAGATTTTGACATCCTCCTATATGAAGGTTACAAGTGCCTGTGTTGTATATGTTATTGCATGTTCATTTCATTAATATGTGCCATGTTGTGATCAAATTGATTTGTTACTTATTATTAGCTATGCTGCAAGCTGTTTTATGCATTAAAGTAGTTAAAACCTCATCTAGGCCTTATTATTTCTTCAATGTGGTGTCGTGGTCATGATCGTATGATAGTTGGATTTACAACTACCTACATGTATGCAATCGGTGTTGTGGTGGTCGTATATGGTAGTTGTATTTACAACTATCTATTCAATCAGTGCCTATCACCACTAACATTGTGAGTTCGCATCCCACTCGGACGAAGTGTGCTTGATACAACATTATGTGATAAAGTTTGCCAGCGACTTGCGGCAGGTCGGTGGTTTTCTCCGGGTACTCTAGTTTCCTACACCAATAAAACTGACCCCTACGATATAACTGAAATATTGTTAAAAGTGGCTTTAAACACCCTAACCCTTATTATTTCTTAACCCTTTAAACGCCAAGACGTTGATTGTATGCAACCTTACGTTGCCATATATTCTAGAACGTAATGATCAAACGTCACGTTACGTGGCCTGTCTTAATGACGTTCACGCACATGCATAGTTCCAAGTTTTTTAAGTGCATTTGACAAATTGTTTGGAAAGTCAATGATAACTCACAAGTAACTTAAGGCGAAATGGGAATTCTACTAAGGCAAAGTGCAAATTTGTAAATTTTATTTATATCAACAATAACAATCAAATTCAGACTTTTTTTTAATAACAATTAATATAACCAGGTAATATTTTGTATCAAGTGTATAAATAAATTTGATTTCAAACTTAAACTTTTTTAACATGAATGTTTAAATCATGAACTTGTTTTTATATACATTTTTAAGATATAACATTTCAATTCTCATTACTTTAAATTATAAATTCAAGTTATTATATGAAATAAATTTATATTAACTAATACTTTTAAGAATTATCAATTTGGAATGAAATATTTTTTAAATCACTGAAAAATGTATGAAATAAAATTAATTTTTCCTAAATAGGAATTAAAATTGATATTGAAAGTGACAAAATTATATTACAGCCATTAATTAAAAACAGATTATCATGATTTTAACCTGTACAATGTTTAATTAATTAAGGATGAAACTTTGACATAAGTTCATATTGGAGCTTGGAGCCTTGGCTGCTGATAAAAATCATAGCAAAAATAAAAACAAATTTTCATAAAGATAAAAACTACCCACTTCATTAAGAAAATTATATACAACATGTATAAACTGTCAATTCTGAGGTTGGATATCATGCAGAAGCAATACTCAATGTTGAGTTCCTTGATACTAACTGAGTAACATTTCAACTTTTTTAACTTTCATCAAGGATTTATATAGTATATAAATCCTTGCTTTCATGTATAAATCTTGAACTTGTTTTAATATTAAGTTTTAAGATACTACATTTCAAAACTAATTATTTTTCATAGTGCTAACTTTATATTGTGGTTAATGTATGATTTAAATAAATTTCTTTCCTACTCTAGCTAAAACTATAATATGCTTCATTTGTTGGAGTTCCTTATATTTAATAAAATTGTAAATTCAGGAAATCTAGAATATAATGGTGATATCCTAATTGTAAAGTTGGGTTCTGTTTTGAAAAAATATTCCCATTTCGTCAATTTTATTCTTCATAATGATGACGGGTATGATAAGTTCTAAAGCACCCTTCAACACAGAGCCCAACTTTACAGTTAGGACACCACCACTGTATCCTAGATTTCCGGAACCGTTCGTGTGATGTCGAACAAACAGCACATTTTTTTCTCTTCCCATCCGGGATTTTCTCAGGAAAATGTCTTTCCGTGATTCGAGGTAATTGCATGTGCTGATTTCTCACTCTGGCTTGCTGGTAGTTTTTGTTTCAGAAATCTGCGATTAATTCCTGACATAATTGTTCATGGAACTTTAAATGATCCACCTTTCGTTGAACCATGAATGAAGTTCTGTAACATATGTAGGCATTGACTGTAACAAAAAAATGAATGTATATAACATACTATTGATTTATTGCAAGAAGTTCATACATGTATCAATACGAGAGAAAAACATTTGATTTTCATTTAAGATTTAATATCATCTTGAATATTTTACAAATTTAACACACAAAAAAGAGAGAAACAATTCCAGAAACCAATAAATAAGACCAACATATGGTACAAGGAAAAGAGAGTAGTACATTATGTAGCAAGTTATTTGAGTACAGTCGGTGGATCGAATTCGGTAGAAATTGAACCAACTAATTAAAAAAATCGAATCAACAATTACCATTTTCCAAGGCTGTATTTTAGCCACATTTGGTTTCCTGCAATATCTTCCAAACACTTATTTGACCCATTGAATGTGCAAATCAGATAAAATAGTATCTGTTATAAGTAAAAATGCGATACTCGTATATATAGATAGATTATCCGTATCGAATTTCAACATGTTTATGGAATTTTAGGTGAGAAAACATGTCAAACTTCTTCTAAGCACAATTATTCTTAGTGTTCATTTTCGTACCTGCAGATATGTAACTAGAATATGAAAAAGAAGCTTTCTCCACATCTTTAAACTCTTAAACACGGGCTCAAATTGGAGTAGCAACTGATCTCCTAGGTCTACTCCTCCCATCGGCTATTTGTTGTATCAATTTTACTACAAAATATAAGAAAAAATATATATTTTAAATCTGTTAATTCTATTCATTACATAATGTGCATGTGTATCTTATAGAATTAATGAACCTCAATGATTCATTCATTTGCTAAAAAAAACTATTGGACTGTAAATGAAATCTATTCTATTACAGTCTGTTATATTTATATATAATAACTTTTGTTAATATTTAGCTATCATTTTTTATACTTATTTATTTATATGTAAAATGTTTGCCATCGATGTTTTATTCAAACAAGACTGTATTTACCGTGCAGCTCCGGTTGATGTGAGAACAGTAACTAGTCTCCGATCTGACCACAAAATTGCCATGACAGGACCCTGCGATTTCACTACCATCTGCCCTTTCTGAAGTCTGGCGTTCCTATAGCTTGGGGCATACCCCGTCGAGATTTTATAACTGTTCCTGTACAAAACGTTCCACTTTCCATCAGGCCATGTACCAATTTAGGGCTCGTGAAAAAACTGTCTACAGTAACATGGTGTTCCTTGTTCAAATGAGGTGCCATCGAATCAGTCACTACTTGGTATCCCTGTAGAGAACGAACACACAATTATGAAAAATTTATAATATCATTTATAAGTGTAAGAGTGTCAGGGATTCACATATAGGCGAAATCAAAACACAACGCCATTATTGCTTACTACCAATCTGATCTCAACTAAAAATATCTGTAGAACAAAGAGAGTCAGATTACACATACACACAGACACAGAGTACAGTGAAAGTTAATTAGAGTGCAGACGATGTACTAAAAATAAACTAGTGAAATTTGTAAATAACATGACATCTCCCTTTCTTTGAGTAAAGCAATAAGCCAAAAGAAAATTTAACTATACTTATAGGACGAACGCCAGATTTTCATTTTGTGCCGACAATAATGATTTTACATATAATTGATAAGCTGTTAATTCAAGTGGTTATTATTTATTTTCTCAGTTGGAAATTTTATTGCATATGAATTTAACTGATTGATGTGTGACCACATGTAAAATAGCAACACCAGAATAAAAATAAGTTCAGAAATCTAATGAAAGATGAATATTTTGCAATCTGTAATATTTTAAAACTGAATTAGTCATTAAATCAAAAACCGTGTAATTTTATGACCGACATTATTTAAAAGAATAAGTCGGAAATATTTCAGTCTCCTGTTTCTCAGTTCCAGAGACAGTTCAATGTAGGAACCATGGGCCGTATCTTAGAACTAAAACGTATCTTAGGATGGTCTTATGGCATATCTTTGTCCTAAGTCGGGTTAATGAAAGTGTCCTAATTTGCGATATGTCCTTAAATTTATGGTAAAGGTATGACACNAAAATAGGTGTCCTAAGCAGGATCGGATCCAGGTTTTCAAGTTAGGGGGGCCGCACTTAAAATAATCGCGCGGAGCGTAGCGAGGCGCGAAAATTTTGGGGGTATTTCGTGTGAAAAATCACGATTTTACGCAAAAAAATCTTATTTTTTTCAATTTTAGGGGGGTGGGGGTGCGCCCCCGCCCCTGCTAAGAGTGTTTTTGGATAAATTCGGGCTTAATTCTTTCTGCTCATTTTGGTACAGAAGTACAGAATGTATTACGTGGAACAGGTACGTACAAAATAATGGACAGACAAAGTTTTACTTTCAATTTATAAAAAGAATCTGCACGTTTTTATCATTTAACCCTTTTGAATAACTGATGATGTGACACGCTGACATCTTGTAGGGATTCTGCAGGATTTTCAAAAATGTATAGTACCCCCAAGTCATATATATCGTTGGAAAGGTCTTTGGACAAGAAATCAAAATATGCAAATTTTAGGGTTATGTCACGTGACTATGCTGATATTTTTAGGGTTATCTCCCCTTTTACTGAAATTTTCTATATTTGCCACTCTTCTTATAAGTTGAATTCAAGTGCATATTTTCTGTACAATGAACATGAATACTAT